>CAUYRT010090371.1:0-60123 GCA_963574885.1 Lepilemur ruficaudatus | reverse complement strand
CAGTTTGTTCTTTTTACTTAAGATTGCTTTGGCTATATGAGGTCTTTTCTGGTTCCATACAAAGTGAAGAATTATTTTTTATAGATCTTTAAAGAATGATGATGGTACTTTGATTGGGATTGCATTAATTCTGTAGATCACTTTAGGTAATATTTATATTTTAATGATATCGATTCTACCAATCCATGAACAATCCATCTGTTTCCATCTTCTAAAATTTCTTTTTTTAGTGTTTCATAGTTCTCCTTGTATATGTCTTTCATATCTTTCATTAAATATATTCCTAGATATTTAATTTTCTTTGGGGCTATGGTAAAATGTATTGCATTTTTGATTTGAGTTTCAGCTTGACTGTTATTGGCATATATGAATGCCTCTGATTTGTGTGTATTGATTTTGTAAACTGAGACTTTAATGAATTCATTTATCAAATCTAGGAGTTTCTTGGATGAATTCTTGGAATTTTCTAGATATAATATAATATCATATCATTGGTGAAGAGCGACAGTTTGATCTTATCTGCCCCCACTTGGATGCCCTTAATGCCCCTCTCTTGCCTGATTGCTATAGCTAGGACTTCGAGCACTATGTTGAATAGAAGTGGAGATAGTGGGCATCCTTGTCTAGTTCCAGTTCAAAGTGGGAATGGTTTCAATTTTTCCCCATTCAGTATGATATTGGTCATGGGTTCGTCATAAATGGATTTGATAATTTTAAGGTATGAGCTGTCTATGCCTATTTTGTTAAGAGTTTTTATCATAAAGGTGTATTGGACTTTGTCAAATGCTTTTTCTACATCTCTTGAGAGAATCATATGGTCTTTGTTCTTGCTTTTATTTATGAGGTTAATTGCATGTATAGATTTTTGTGTATGTTGAATTAGCCTTGCATCCCTGGAATAAATCCCACCTGGTCATGGTGAATTATTTTTTTCATGTGCTGCTGAATTCTATTTGCCAAAATTTTGTTGAGTATTTTTGCATCTGTATTCATAGGGATATTGGTCTAATTTTCTTTTTTTGTTGTGTCCTTTCCTGGCTTTGATAGCAAGGTGACATTGGCTTTGTAGAATGAGTTAGGAAGGATACCATCTTTCTCAATGTTGTGGAATAATTTCTGTAGTATAGGTATGAGTTCTTTGTATGTTTGGTAAAACTCTGAAGTGTAGCCATCTAGTCTGGGACTTTTCCATTTTGGGAGGTTTTTAATTGCTGCTCCAATTTCTGAGCTTGAGATTGGTCTATTCAGAAATTCTGTTACCTCCTGGATGAACTTAAGGAGGTTGTATGTTTCCAGGAATTTGTCCATTTTCTCCTCATTATGTAGTTTTTGGGCATACAGTTTTTTATAGCAATCAAAAATAATGTTTTGTATTTCTGTGGTGTCTGTTGTGACCTCTCCTTTTTCATTTCTAATTGAGTTTATTAGAGTGCTTTCCCTTTGAATTCTTGTCAATCTAGCAAGAAGGCTGTCAATTTTGTTTATCCATGCTTTTTTGTTTGTTTGTTTTAGCTTATCACATTTCAGCTAATTTGTTGTACTGATTAGTATTACTGAGTGCTCTAAAACAGTGATTTTCAATTGGGGGGTAATGTTTTTCCCCAGGGGACATTTACCACTATTGGAGATATTTTTGATTGTTGTATCTGGGTGTGGGGTGGGGTGGGGTGGTGCTCCTGGCATCTAGTGAATATAGACCAGAGACAGTGCTAGACATTCTGTAGTGTATAGGACAGCCTACCCAGCAAAGAATTATCCAGCCCCAAATACCAACAGTGCTTAGTTTGAGAAACCCTGACCTAAAATAGTGCACACAAAGTAAAAAGAGTGAAATCTTTTTGATGATGATGTGTTGAAAAGTTTTACAGGCAATTGAAAATACAGGCTTTCTACGATGGACTCCCAGATCTCTCACGTCACTGTTAATTATGGCTACATCAACTGGCTTGAGTAAAACATGTTCTGATTGCTGAACTCTATTTTTATGTTCATTCAGAGAAATGGGTTGGGGTGGACATCCTCACCTCTGTTGGCCATCCTGTGATGGAGTAATCTAGTTGCTGTTTCAGAGTAATCAGTCAGATTGGTGTAAAATCTGCCAGAGGTCAGAATGAGTGAGTGTATCTGTCATTTTATAATTGTCATAAATAGACTAGAGGTCATGATGTTCCCTTATTTGCTGTTATGCAAAAGTCTTGTTTATGCTCAGTTAAGAAATACTTGTTATTCCAATATGTTATATAACCGTATAGGTTAAATTGTAAATATAGAAGTCATAGATGATATTATTTAACAATTTCTTGATAGTCTGTTTGGATGACTAAAAGCAACTTCATGAGCTTGCTAGGAATGCATCTGGAATATGTAATGACTGCTAATGGCAGAGAGATTTTGTCTGAATTAATCTAAGTGTTTTTAATTTAAAGATCCAATATTAATTTCAAAATTACATAACCACACCCACCTCATTCAGTATGCATATTAGTCTCTCCATTATATTATACTCAGATCTTTAAAAGCAAATCTAGCTTATTTGAATCCTGGGACCATTTCTGAATTTCACAACTATAATGGGATATTTTTGGAAAACTAGAAAGATGATAGTAACACCAGAAATTGGTCCTCTAATAGAGTCAATGAATGGGCATCATTCAGCCTATGAAATGTAACTGTGATATGAAATCACTTAGAATATGGAGACCTATCATAAGGGACAAAAACATAAAGCTGTTATCTGTTTCTGAAGAAGGCAGGTCAAAGGGAAATAGATGATTTATTATTTAGAAGGGATATTTCCTGAGAGTGTAACGGTCAAATGTTGTAGTGCATTACTAAGGGAAAAATCTAAACTCTCTTTTTTAGAGTTTTTACAAAATAGGAATATTTATCTCATGTCCAACAGTTTATTCTTCTAATTGCATCTCATATTAATTTCCTGTGGTTTCTGTAACAGATTCCCACAACCTTATTGGTTTGAAACAATAAAAATTTATTCTTTCCCAGTTCTTGGGGGCCAGAGTCTGAATTCAGTATCACTGGGCCAAAATCAAGGTGTCTGAAGGGTCATGCTCCCTCCAGAGGCTTAGCATAGAATGTGTCCCTGGCCTTTTTCAGCTTCTGGTGGCTGTTGGTATTCCTTGATTTGTGAACACATCACCTCATCACCTCAGTCTTCAGCATTTCAAATCTCATTCTGCTCCATCTTCTCATTGTTGTCTCGTGTGTGTGTTTTGTGTGTGTGTGTGTGTATGTGTGTGTGAGAGAGAGAGAGAGAGAGAGAGAGAGACAGAGAAATATATCTCTGCCTTCATTTTATAAGGACTCATGAGATGGCATTTAGGGACCTCCAAATAATCCAGGATAATTTCCCCATCTCAAGGTCTTAAAGATAATCACATCTGCAAAGACCCTGTTTCCAAATAAAGTAACAGTTATAGGTTCCAGGAATTAGGACTCAATATCTTTTGCAGGGAGGGGGTAGAACTCTTTAGTCTACCATACAAATTAAGGGATAAACCATTTGATTGCTTCATGGGTATTTTCAGCATTAGAATTCTGTGATTCCCCTTTGGCAATATGATTCACCCTTCCCTGAGTCTTGGTTTTATCTTTTATAAAATGAGCCTAATGATGGTATTTAGGCCATAAGATTGTTATAAAGATTAGGGGACTCAAGACTATTAAAGCATTTAGAAAAGTAATTGGTATATAATCAGTTCTCAGCAATCGTTACTTGTTGGTGCTGTCCATGTTAATATCATTATTATAAAAGGAGGATTATGTGAAAAGGTAATTTAGTGCTTGCTTGGTTGCCTGTGATACAATCCATATTTCTTTACTATTACTTTATTTTGTTTTGTTAAATGGAATTAAGGTGGGTCACAGAAGTAGTTAAAGTAGTGCCTTGGTGTCTAAAGAATTCGTTTAATATGCTTTGTGAAGTTTATTTAATTTTGTCTATAATGGGGACAGACTAAGCTAACCCTTGAATTAAACAGGCAACTCAGAAACAAAGACTCACAAAAGATTCCCTTAAGAACAATAGCCTTAGGAGTAGCAAAGATCTACTATTCACTCAGAGAAGAAATTAGAACTCTAAAAATGTTTGATTCACCTTTTCAACTTTTTATGGATATAAGTAAAATATCAAACTTTTGGATTATAACAGAAATCCTTTTCTGCCATACCTAATATAACTCCAGTTGAGTCAATCTCCATTTCAAGTCACCTTTCTGTCTCTAAAACTTTAAATTGCCCTTTCCCCCCCATTACTATAGTAAAGGCACATCTTATTTGTTAATAACAAAACAAGGTATTGCCTACAAAAGCTTTTCCAGGCCAGGTTTTTACTAGGCTTTATGGATACTGACATTCTATATTCTAACAAGACATACAGTCCTTTGGAAAGCACTATTGAGTATTTCATACACACTAATTGGTAGGATATGTAATTTCTTCTAGGGGCCATTGTCAGGCCTATTGTTATTACACAGTCATTGACAGGCCAGACTAAAAATCATGTTAACTGTTTTTTCATTATTGTTATGATACAATTTTTGAAAATAAAATTTTAAATAACAATGTCAAGGGCATACTTCCATTTTTCTCTGTGTTTACCAAGAAATAACCATAAATAGCTCAAGGGCAATGGCAATCTGTAGACCTTTTGTGATTTGAGATAACAAATAGCTAAAACTTATGAAATTGCTGTTTTTGTAGGTAGAAAAGGTTGAATGTGGTGGTTTCATATGATACAAGGTAAACAGTATCCCTGTGAAGGAGCTCAATTTTTCAGAGCTATTAAATGCAAGTAGCTAGATGAAACATTCAAAAATATAGTATTTTTTTTGCATTTCCACTTACTTATATTTCTTCCAATAAATATAAACTGAGTCTTGTTTCACATTCTTTACTTTAATGTCAGTGATTATGGGAATATACATTATTAAAAGAAGGGAAATGAGCAAAAGAAATTCATAGTGGGGAAAGCTAGGTAAACAGAAAACAATGAAAAATGCAGATTGTTACAAACTTTGTAATCATTTCTGTTTGACAGTGTTTATCTCTTTAAATGCTTATTTTCTTACCCATTTTTATTTCATTTTTATATGTCTCATAAAGTTGGATATCACTCAATGTTTAGTTCTTTGGTGTCTGATCATAGAAAGCAGATTGCCCTGACATTTTTATATATTTTATGGAAAGAAAGTCATTTTCATGTATTGAGATTTGTTATTTGAATTTTTTCAATATAGCAAAGCACACCTAAAAAATTTAATGTACATGCATATGTGAGTATGCTATACTACTAAAGCATCAGGTAAATTTTATACCTTCTGTTGGAAAAAAGGCAAAGAATCACATACATGCACACACTTCTTCCCTCCCACCCCCCACCTCTCCCTTAATGATTGGTGATATGGAGAAGGGTTTAGTATTTTCCATAAAAACATCCAAAACATCCATTTATCACTCTTTGGGCTTGGTTTTCTGGAATGGAAGTAGCTAAGAATATGCCAGATCTCTAATAGAAGAGATTATTATTACCTGTGGGAAAAGTTCAATGACTCAAGGAAGGGAATGACTTTGGAGAATAAGGCACACAGGCCTATTAGTAAGGGTTTCATTAAGAAGTTAAGTTTTATGTTGATATGATATTTGTTTTATGGTAAATTGCATGGTTTTCTTATATCAATGAATTTTCACTATGTGAAATTTCACATTAAGAAACACAGTAGCTTGATATTGATAACCTCTGTGGATTCTTATCATCTGCTTCTGTTTTATCAGAATTGTCGGATTCTTCCGATCCAGTTGGCAGTTTCATGTCATACCTTCAGGGTGGATGTAAATGAGTAAACTGAGACCACCTCATAATTTAAAAAGCAATCTTATCTGAGTCAGCATGTGTACTGCATACCATTAAAAATGAATGGGGGAAAAAAGAAAATGACTGTGGTTCAATAATTTATGAAAAATGTTACAGTTTTATTATCTGTCTGTGCCTTTTTAAAAAACACCTATCACCGTAGCATGAAGGTACTCAGACGAAAGATTGGTCTCTAGCTCAGAAATGCTGGAGAGGAATTTCTATTTTCTATTTATTTCTTAGCAGCTTGACAAATGATTGCCAGACTGAGCAAAAAGGTAGATATAAGGGAATAAATCAATTAGCGAGCTAATTTATATGATGCTTTCTGTAGACCAAAAAAATTATAGATGTTTGGGAAAATCAAAAACTTCACTAGAGCTTCCTTTAAAATTACATGGGAAGTGGGGAAGTGTGTGGGGTTAGTAGTGATGACACAAGATTGGTTATGAGCTGGTATTTGTTGAAGCCAAGTGGTTCTCTGTATACCTCACACTGCTTTTGCACGTTTGAATTTTTTCATAATAAAAAGTTTTTTTATGTCTCAGAATTTGACTGTTTCCCAGCAGGAATTTATACTCTAAACATGGAAATAAGAATGTTCATTGTGCACATACACTACAGGCTTTGTATTTTATAAGTGTTTTCCATTTTCATAAAATCTTGATTTCTACATCTTTCTTTAAGACGGTCCATACAATTCCCCAACAAGTAAACATCCTCGACATCTCTAACCCAGCTTCCTATGCATTTGTCAAGGTGATTTGTCATGAGAGGACAACGGTAATAAGCATCACAGTTAAAGAAGCAAGAGGGATAGATACTCTGAGGTATAGACCGAGGAGAACTGGAAGAAAGGAAATTTGGATTAAAGTCATTCTGAGTTAGTAGGCCCACCGTTTTTCCCCATGGCAGCGTAAATGTTCCAAAGACTACAACATTATCTAGTCACTAATTTTGATTCTCAAGATGGTTTATTAGCATGCTTTGATGAGGTACCTAGCTAGACAGCCCAAGAATGAAAGGAATGGCTCAAAATTATACAAGTATGGTTGTGGAGAACTAGAACTTGATCTGCTGCTATCCTTACTGCTGATGTAGTTTTTAACTAGAAGCAAACAGCATTGCCAAGAACTGCTTCCTAGTTTCCCTGCGATATCCATAACATTGAGATGATGATACTGATTGAACTTGTATCTACTCATTTTCTGTCAATTCAACAGGAAAGAAAGGTGCCCAGGTCCCTGTTCCTTGCTGTTACTCATAGAGTCCGTCAAAAACAAAACTTTAAACAAACATCTGTCATTTTGTTTATCTGTGACAACTTTATCCGGAGAAGGTTATCCATTCATAAATAACTTATGTTCTTAGGTCAAAAAATACTAGGTAAGTTTCTCTATGGAGATTTACGATAAAATGTAATAAACACGGATGTATATAAAACCTTTGCTTGAAACATGTTCCGTTATCAAATGCCACGTTAATGAATTTGACTTTGCAGTACTTTATTTGGTTGGGCCTGTGTATTTTCTTCATTATCTCTTTCTTGACTCTTACCCCATACAAAATTGGCAAATGCTTTCTCTATACCGTATTGTGCGCTGCAATTCTGATATAGCACCTATAAGAGCATGTTGCCTTTCTGAGTTTTTATGTCTGTCTCCCCCTCCTGGACTCCAGTTTTTTTTTTTGAGACCAGGGATCATTTCAACACTCAACACAATGGCTAACTCTTTGTAGGTTTCAATAAATGTTTGTTGTAAGTGGATGGCTAACTGAATAAATGACTTACAGTGGCTAACGCTTTGAGTTATTTTGAGCTGATTTTATGGTATAAGCAGATGTCTTCTGGCTTTTTCCTATTTTTTCCCTCACATATCCCATATCTTTTCACTGGGGCTACATATAGAAAAGAAACATATTTTGCCTACTGACTTCCAATTTCATATCCTTTCATTGAACTAACCTCTGCATTCCTAAAGACTCTAAATCTGCCTTCCCAAAGTGAAACCAATACACTTTATGATTTTTGCACCAGTAATGAGCTAAATGATATACAAATCTAAGACCACCAACTCCTCAGAGCAAATATCTCTATTGCTTTGGGTCATTTCTCTACTTTTATAATATTTAGCATCTATTCTGATTGAGGCAATCAAATGCTATTTATCATTGCACTGCCCTCAAAAATCCTTATTACACCCATTCTTCTAAATCCAGCCCAACCTTCCATCTTTTTGCTTTGCCACTTCCCTTCCTATCCACCCACCCCCAGTTCCTGCTAACTCCTTCTAGAAGAATCATTCTTTCACATAAGAAGTCAAGCTTTGTAACTCTTTTGAGATCCATAGTTTTGAGGTACCAGGATAGTAGAGAAACATTTCTGTGTAGGATGATTTAAACTATCTCTTAAAGAAGATGCAAATTAATACCAAAAGTATTGGCAGACATTGAATTTTGTTGGGGCTTTAATTTGTCATTATCCATTAAAACATCAGCGGTTTTCCTCCTTTGTTTTTTAAAGTTTTTCTAGTCCTTTCTTAGAAGAACAATTATTTTCTAGGGCAACTTTTCTTTTTATTCTCCCTAGAACTGTGGAAGATGGAGGGAGTATTAGGTGGTGAGTAATTTCGAGGCAAGAAACACGCCTTTCTGGAGGGCTCCCAATCAGGTTCAGTTCAGGGTTGAGTTTCAACAAACATTCAGGTTGATTATTATTATTCTTTAGGCAAAGAACCCATCCCTAATGTTGCCAATTCCAGGTAAACGTTCCTGTTTTCTGCTACATCCAAAGTTTCCATCAAGTTAGATAGAATAGGTTGGTAATTCATAATAAAAGTCATATATGGCCTGCCTGCCAGGAATTTGCTTTGTTTTGTTTTTTGGTTTTTCCTTTTTCTTTTTTTTTTTGGACAAAGAAAGTCTTATTAGAAAGAATTTGTTGACTTAGGTAAGTCTGAATAAACTTTTCAGGCAGGATGGCTTTTTATATTGAGTATTTTTAGAACAAGGCTAAGTTACTTATAAACCTGAATGTATTACTCATCAGCATGGAATAAATATGAGAACACATTTTTAGCTCCATTTTATGGGAAGAAAAATAAAGTCAGAGATTTGTTTCCAGTCATATGGGCCTATGTGGCCGTAGAAATAGATTTTGTGACTTACGATTGAAGTCTGCCAGAACGTGACATCTCTTGACAAAGGGTGAATATCAAATTGCTGAGTGGGTTGGTATTATTTAACATTTATCTGGAAGCAATAGAGATATTTGCTCTGAGGAGTTTGAAGTCTTAAATTTGTGTATCATTTAGCTCATTACTAATGCAAAAGTCATAATGTATATTGGTTTTATTTTGGGAAGGCAGATTTAGAGTCTGGAAATCTCCTGAGAAATGATAGGAAATTCTCCTGAGAAAGCAGAGCATGACTATTCAGGAATTTGTTTATACATCTATTTTGAACATAATCATTTGGCTAAGTGGTTGCATCTTGATAAAAGACTCCCAGTGTCCATCTAATAAATGAGACTGGATATAAAAATAAACTCAAATTTCATGCCTTATATATTTTGTCCTTGGAAGACATACTAATGCTTTGCTGTCTACCACCTCTTAGAAAGGCATAAGGACTCACGTAATCTGACAAAAAAAATTAGTCTTCAAAATTGAAAATGGAAACAAAACAATAATTTACGAACACGGTATTCTGCCCGTTGCCCAGTTGCCTGGTTTTACGTGTGTGTGTTATATGGTAACTTATTCTCAACCAT
Organism: Lepilemur ruficaudatus; assembly: GCA_963574885.1. NCBI lineage: Eukaryota > Metazoa > Chordata > Mammalia > Primates > Lepilemuridae > Lepilemur > Lepilemur ruficaudatus. Next base: position 50,482 of record CAUYRT010090371.1, on the reverse strand, counting down.
TATCTTAATTGCACCACAGGTTTAAAAAGGTTTTGAGAGATTATCTTGTTAGCCTCCCTCCCTACCTTGAGAGCCAGGCTCTGATAACATTTTCATAATCTCCCTTGGTAACATACCTCATTGTACAATCATCCTCATTGCAGGTATTTTATCCTCATATCAGACATGAATTTTTCATGCTACAGTTAATTCTATTAGCCTCACCATTTCCACTGAGGTTGGAATAGAATATCTCCTTTATTTCCTCTGGGCATTCGTGTCTACTGATTCTTGAGAGAGGAGGAGTGGCATCCTTTGCTCTCAGTGGGAACAAACTGCACCATTACCTCTGGAATGGCATGAGCCAGCATGAATCTTAATATATTTTGTGTTCATGTACTGAGCTTCTGAGTGCGGTGATGTATAAGTGATTTTTTTCAAAAGCTGCTGTAAAGCCATTTATAAAGAATGACCTATTTTAAAACTTAATATCATCTGGTAGTTTCCTATGAGCTGTGGAATGAAAGTAAAGGAAAAGTTGTTCCAAAGATGATGACTATTTTTGACCATTTTCCTTTGTTTCTTTTGGTCTGTTGCATTGGGTCAAGAATTTAGGGAGAATGATGAGATTGAGTCATATTTTTTTTAGGAAAGAAAGGGTGAGTTCAGTTTCCTCCTTCTGAGGGTTACTTTGTCCTGAAGGAATCTACCACACATAACTTTACAGAGTCTTCTTTTCCTCTATTCCCTTTTTGCCCTTCTCTCCCCACTGTCCTCAACTTTGGGTGTCCCTGGAGGTTAATAAACTACTCTCAAAACTAAGTAACACTCAGAGCGCCTCGGTGGCACTGGGAGAGGTTTGGGCAGCTGCGGGTGGGGATTGGCTACCAAAGTAGATCGAGGCCAGGCCAATAGCAAATGCAGGCTGCAACCGTAACAGCTGTTTTGTGGCCTCTGGGAAATGAGGGGGTGGCGTTCATCCAGGTTCCGGACAGCTGTCTTCCTCACAAAAAGCACTGTCACGACTGGCATTCGTTGGCTCCCTTGATGGCAGCCTCCACAGGCAATTCATGGAATCTTTTTTTTTTCCTCCTTCCTTTTTCTCCTTTCCACCATCTTATCTCCCTTTTCCTCTTCATGGTGGCTTTTCCTTTCCTTCTTTTTCCCCTTTTTTCCTCTGTCTTACCAGTAGGTGGCCTGGGAGAAAAAAAAAGAGCAGCAGCAGCTCCTGAGGGAAGATTGCATTAACACCTCAGATCGCGTCCCGCCAGGGCCAGCAGGGGACCCCTTCCCAGCCCGCTGGGATAGAAAGCACACACCTCCCACAGCGCCCGCCTTCCCTGCCCGGCCTCAAGTTGTTTTGGTTAAGGTGTGTCAGATTTCCCCTGGGATTGTGTATTTTATCCACTGAGCTTCTCCTTTCATCACAAGGCAGAGAGCACGGCTGCAGTTTGTAGAATGAATGGGCCCACAGGGAATTTTGAGTGATTCAGTAGTTATGTGTATAAACCCTTCATCATAGCTCCCTCTCCAGCACAACCAAGGGTAGCAGTGGAAGGTTGTATAGTTTGTGATTCCGTTCATTGATAAAAGCTGCACTACTTTGGGGAGATAGGTATAGTAACCATACTCCCAAATCCAAAATCAGCACGCCTTTCCTTTCCAGACATCTTTGGATTTATGACGGTATTGATTTGACACATTTTTAATAAAATAAAACGAAACTCTTTTTCTAGTATGCATCTGACAAATCACTTAAATTAGAAAAGGTAAAATTCTGTAAAAACAAGGATAGCCTGAAAGTCCAAGGTATGAGCTGTTAACGTCACAGAATGATCTGGATGTTCTTTTGCTCTTTTGGGTACGAATAAGGAAATAGTAGTGGTAGCAGCCATGCTTCAGATTTCCAAGTCTGCTATCAGGTTATCCAACTTCGTTTTCTCAATCTCAATGTAAGAGTCAAGAAGTGAACTAAAGGAAGACTTGTCACTCATATACTTGTCATTTTTCAAACCAGAAGGAGACAACGATAGGACATGATGCTCTGTTACTATGGAAAGAGGGGAAAAAAGTTCAATAATTTTATAGTGGTTCTGTACTTATTAAAAAACCCAATGCATTTTGCCTAGGCTGCCTCTGTTTGGAATTTAAAACCTGTTTGCAACATTGTGCGGGGAATTTCAACCAACATGCCACACGTTGGTTTGCATTTAATTCATTACATTGTTGATTGCTGAGAACACTTACATGACCTAGAAGTTGTCCAAACCTTTTAAAAGATCATATGAAATCTAAACCAGGAGCTTGAGTTGGGGGAATATTAAACAGATGTGAAATCCCAGATATCCTTTGCAATTTAGAGGACAGAATTACAAATAAACCACTTTTGGCAAGGGTTTTATTCTTAGAGTAATGACCAGGACTCATAAAATAGTTATTAAGGAAAAAAGTGAAAATTAGAGTTAGGGAAAATATCCCAACACTAGCTCTGGCTCTACAACCTTGGTGATCCACTTTCTTTCATCTGTATGTTAGGGAAAATCATACTCTGTCACCTTATGGTTATTTTGTCACTTAATGAGTATAAATTAATTGAAGATCAGTGTCTTTTAACATATAATATAATATTTATATTATTAATTAGAACAAGCAACTGTGAACCATACATAAAAAGAGAAAACAGTTTTGGAGAAATGTAATTTCTAGGATGGACACATAGATAGTCTATCTACTAGAGGAATGGTTTTCAGTTTTGTGATTCATTTATTTATTCATTTAGAAAAATGATAGAAGAAATCCAAGAAATGACATGACTAGATTGGCTATGTGCCTATTTGTAATCTTATTTTCTTTTTAAATTCTTTTCAAAGACTTCTGACCTAAGAAAAACAAAACAAAATAAAATAAAAATAAAAACAATCAGAAAGCCCCCAACAGAGTCGTAATTCTGATTTGTAACTTTGCATTTAAAAAGAAAGCATTTTCTGATGTTCTACCAGTTCCTCTCCTTAGCTCCTCATTTCCAAACATACCTCCCTGCTTGAGAGCAAATGGCAAGCAAGAGAGAATTGGTTTATAGCTGCCAATGTCTCCACCTCAGAGGAGTGCTGGTTTAATTCAAACAGGGTGAAATGAATGTCTGAGAAGGCATGAGATTTTAAGGCTTGGGCAGTGAGTGGAAGCGTCATTTCCTGAGTCCACACCTTCTTCTGTCATTGTTGGCGGAGACTTTGTCTGGTACTGTAGCTTTCCCATCTACACTAATTAAAATATCATGTTGTCACCTCCTTCTCTTCGTCTGTTCTTTTCTCCCATAAGGACATGGAGAAGTATGAGAAGATGAATGGAGTAAATTTACATTATATAATATATATATGAATAATACTATTTTGCTAACAATGAATGCTAGTCATAGGGAAAAGTTGATTTTTCTATCTGGTTTATATTCATTTTTCTGAGCTCTGAAGTCTTCTCTAAATATTTAGTCCATGGGATACAAATTCAAAACTCATCATGGGCCAAAGTGATGATAAAAATGAAGGAATTAGGTTGTAGAGAGCCTTGAGGGAGGTGTCATTGGGGAGGGCAATGCACAAGGCCGCCACACTTCGCAATTCCATGGCACCCCCCCAATCCCATTCACGTCGTATTGTATGTGAATGGTGCCCCCTAGCGTGGAGCAGTGCAGAAGCCCTCTGCATGCTCCATCCATTCATTCATTCAGAACATCCTCATTGAGCTTACTGTGTGCCAAGCATGGCTCCAAATGCTGGGGATAAAGTAGTAAACAAAGTGGATAAGAATCCCTGGTCTTACAGAACCTAAAGGCATTCTCCTTTGGTTACTTTTTTTTTTTTTTAAGGCAAAAAAACCCCTGCCAATGAAACAAAAGCATTCATATGCAGAATTTAGCCCATGGGCCCACCAATTAATGACCCCTGCTCTGGGCTTTCAAATTATTTCTGTGATCATGCAGGTTTTAGGACAAAATACAGCAATATACTGAGGCTTGCACCCACTGCTTAGCTTATGCTTGATGAGAGCTCTGTGTATTTAGAAAACTCAGCTAATTAATTTTCAATTAAAAGTTTACACCCACGCCAGTGTCTGCACTTGCCACTCCTTCTTCCAAGAAAACACAATTCCTAGAGGTGATCTGTTAGGTAAGAGAGGAAGGAAAGCTGGAGTGAGAAGGGGGTCATGGCATTCTGCCGAAGCATTGTCTAGATACCTGTCCTAAGAGTAAGGCAAGAGGCCAGCCATTAAGCAATGGTCACTATGGCAACTTGAATCATTTCAAAGTCTGTTGCTGATCACCTATAAATTTAGGGTTTTTTTCCCAAACAAAAAGGAAGATTCCCTAAAGTGTCAGGTCTCTTAGGGGTTATGCTAACAGAGGCACAGGAAGTACTGAATTTAAAGAGCTCTCTTACAAATAATTATTTTCTCAGCTTTATGGCATCTTAATGCTATTAAATGGAAAGTTTTAATTTTATCTACATAGTAGCAAAATGAAGCTAAAAGAAGATTTAGTCACCATGTCTGGAGGAATTTCTTTTTTTTTTTTTTTTTGCATTGGAAGCTTGAGTAAGACTGAAAAGAAAACTTGTATTAAATTTCTGCAAGAAGCTTTAGAGAAATATTGTGATGGCACTCAGTTTAAAAGTTTTCCACCTCACAGCTCACTTTGCATTTTCTTAAATAAGAACATGACTCAAAAATATTGAAAGGACGTAGGTTACAAATCTGATGAAGAGATAGAGTCATGGTATAAAGATCACATACAAACATTCACATCTTCCAAGAAGTATAGCAACAACCACCTGTAATTACTCTTCCTCTTTTCTACCTGCCTTCCAGGATCCGTTCTTTCCCAAACCCCTCATAAATGAATGATAATGATGATCAGAAGTGAGAGTGTTACCATATCAATCTACATACTATATTAAATTACTTTTCCCAAAGTTTGGAAGCATTTCCTGAAAGCTGTCAAAGGTATTAATTTCTCTCTCTCTCTCTCTTTAAATCACAAAACAAAATTCCACTGTCTCTCCCCAACCCCTTCTAAAAAAAAAAAAAAGTTGTTGAGTTTTGCTTTTCTATTCACTGCAGTCCTGGCCAAAGTAAAGCCCTCTTTCTCAATGACGTCAAGATCTTTACCAAGATTAGGCTTTCATTTCTCTATTGCAGCAATTAGCCAGGGAACGTATAAAAGGCTTCAGGGAGACTCACTGGCTGCAGAGGGAGGCACTTTGCACCACAGACAGATAGCAAGAAGGAAAAGCCAGAGGTAGTGAGGCAAAAGAGGAGTCAGCTGCTCCTGGAGGAGGGAGAGAGTGAGACTGAGAGAAGCAGCACAGAAAGTGTGTGTAAAACGGAGTAAAGAAAGAAAAAAAAAAACCCAAAAAACTACCCTTAAAGCACACTTTAAAAACTCTGGCAATTCAAGAAAGAAACAGGCTACGTTTAAAGAGCATAGAGACAATGAAAAGCTAAAGAAAAATTTTGCAATCTCTGCCACAGTCTCATAGGTGCTTGGAAATGAAAGTAGAACTGCCTGTCTTTAACGGACTCTGACAGGGGTAACTGGATTAGGGACGGGGACGCCAGCTTTTTTTTTTTTTTTTTTTTAAACATCTTAAAATCCTGAAAAAAAAAAAGCAGCAGCTCCGAATTGAATGAATTGATGGGCACACTCCAACTGCTGGGCTGGAGAGACTGGACTTGGTCTTGCCATTTCTGCTTCTTTGAAAAAGGAGACAACTTGGGCTTCCTTTTAATTTAGTTTTTCTCCTTCTCCCCCCACCCCCCAACCTTCCCCCTTACCTCCCCCACCCCCTTTTAAATAAGAGGGTGAAGGGGAACCAGAGCGCACAAGGGGACTGACTCAGGAGGCAGAGAAGATGGGCATCCTCAGCGTAGACTTGCTGATCACGCTGCAAATTCTGCCAGTTTTTTTCTCCAACTGCCTCTTCCTGGCGCTCTATGACTCGGTCATTCTGCTCAAGCACGTGGTGCTGCTGTTGAGCCGCTCCAAGTCCACTCGTGGAGAGTGGCGGCGCATGCTGACCTCAGAGGGACTGCGCTGCGTCTGGAAGAGCTTCCTCCTCGATGCCTACAAACAGGTGAGCCGCGCTGACCAGGGCCTCTCCTTGGGTCTGCAGGGGCAGGGGCTCACGTGCTGCGGACTGGCAGCCTTTGGGGGCACTGGGGTGAGAGCTGCCTAGTGGCCGTGCTCAAATGACCCTGCACGTTTACTTTCCACACCTGCAGCACAGGTGAGAATTGGAGGTGACAGGTAACAAGCCGTAATGACTCTGTGTGACCTAATAAAGAAATCTCTCTCATAAGGGTGATTAATATCTTGCTGTGGTTTTGGAGCGGAGGGTATTTTTGCCGGGAGAATAACTTTGGGAAAAAGTCAGTAGACGCTGGGGGAGGGGAGCCAGCTGCGTGTATTCTGCTCTTGTCTTAAGCTGGAAGTTTGGCGTTTTGCTCAACGGGAGGCTCTGTGAGGTGTGCTAGGAAAGAGAGTTCAAGGGGTAGGCACTGCGAAGCGAGAAAGGAGAAAATCCTACTCAGAATTCTCAGAGAGTTGACAAGACTTAACAAAATGGTCATAGCAAGTGTGACTGGGCATCCTAGCCCCTTGGTTTGGGTAGAGGTAGGAGTTAATAAAAGCGAGCAACTGTGTGCCACCTCTGTTACACTGGTTCAGATTTGAACCTTTTGGAAGCAGTTTTCAGGCACTGAGGCCTGAGTTATCAATTAAAAAAAAAAGGATCTGAGAACTGGCTATCAGAAATCCAGACTTTGTAATGGCAACCGCATTTACTTTGTTTCTCAAAAATAAAATAAGTTAAATAAAATAAAATAAAATAAGTTGTCTTAGAAAGAGATGATAGGTTTATTAAATCTCAAATGTGTGCCTTGGGCATGAGAGCAGTGGCCTCCCTTACCTGCAGATACTGTGTACCAAGGGCTGCTCGCTCAAAACTGGAGTTGATGATCTTAGGTTCTAAGGGAAAAATGCTGTTGTTGTCCTAGCCTTTTTGCCGCTTGGAGATGTCCTAGAGCATTTTCAACCAAGATCTTAAGGGGCAAAGAGGAATGTTTTGGCCCCAGCCCTTTGTCAATTTGCCCCTACCCACTATGGCCATATGACTCCTGAAGGCCCCCAGACTTTAGAAGAATGAACTCATTTGGTAAAAGTTGCTATCAAAGCAGACAATTTCAGTTTTCCATGATAATGTTGGAACACCTTGCCCAAGATGCCAGGGAAAGACGATTGAGAGGGATATGGAAGCCAGGTGTTCAGTGATGGGTGTGCTTTAAACAGGCAGCATCTCAGAGTCAGAGATGAGAAACTCAGCATAATAAGAGAGGGAAGAGAATTAATCCTCCATAAATAAACACTAGGAAAAGAAAGCTATGAACCAAGAAAAGAAAAGAGGTAACTTGTAGTCACAAAGAATCCAGGACAGGGTTGCTCCACTGAAAATAAAATGTTCAAGAGGAAAATATTTATTGTGAACTAGGGAAGTTTTACTGCAATACATGTCTTTGTTATTGAGAGCAACCTGCAGAAAGTTTGCATTTATTGTCCTAAAGACACATGTGAATGGCAAGAGCTCTAATTAGTAAAAGGAAGTTCCTTTATGAGAATATGAATCGATGCTCAAAGTTCTAACAGTAGAAACTCATTTATAGCATGTATGTAGGGGTGAGTGGGAGATGTAGGCAAGGAGCTATTAAAATGATCATTTTATTTCCACAAGTGTATACATTGAATGTGAAATTTTTATGTTTTGTTTTGGGGGAAGGGAATTTAGAGGAGGGTAGAGGAGTACACAAAAATGTCAGGCATGTTATTAATTAGGCAGTTCTCTCATCTGTATCTATATTTTGTGTGTCTTAGCAGACAACATGCAAATGTCAGTGGTTCGATATGAATATGTTGAACCCTTACTTTTTTGAAAGACAAATGACTTTTGCCTATAAAAGAAAAAAATCACTTCTTGGGAGAATTTTACTTTTATGCATAGCTACCTTACATAAATGCCATCTCTCATTTTAAAAAGATGAAAAAACTGTCATCTTTCATAAAAACAATGGAGGCTGTAATGTTACCCACAAATATTAAGTGAAGTTGTTTCTCCCCTTAAGCAGCTTATTGAAGATAAAATGAAAAAGCCAACAAATGCCTCTTTAATACACTTTATTATTTATTTTTTCACTAATGTATAGTGTTTCATTGTGTTGCAATATTTCGTTACTCATATTCCTGGAAATTGGGAAGGATGAGTGATTTGTTTTTTCTTTTTGCTCATGGTGTATGTTTTCCTCTTCTGTATGTTTTTGTCTCTGCCTACTAATTTGATTAGTGACCAAGTTCATGACTGATATCATTATGTTTGCTTTCAATGATTTATATAATAGCTACCATGTGCAGAAGCAACCCCAGGACTCAGATATCCAGAGACAAGACTGGACTGGGTGTGTAATGAATGGAAAATTGCAAAAACAGCTTGAATACAATCATGATCTCTTTCTGTCTTCAAATATGGCAACGGTGGTGGTTTCTGTGGTGGCATCTGAGGGTCACTCAGAACCTCTCAATCAGGTTGAATCGCTTCTCTCAAAGCTGTTGTCATCTGCACCACAGATAGTGTTTGGGTGTAGCCGTTTCTAGAGCCACTAAAGGAGGTTCTCTTTGAGATGGCATCACAGTATTTCATAATCCTGACTTGCATTATTTCGAGGCTGTCACCTCCGGAAGCAAAGTTTTCCAGGATGAGGGGTGTGTGCACATGTGATACAACTAGACATGTGATTTGTTATTTTTAATTCTCTTTATTGTTGAATGTCAGATACTTGGGAAAATATTTAGAGCATGGGGAGTAAGAAGTGTCATCTCTAGATTTTGCCCCCACAAGATGAAATGCAGAAGTAAAAAAAAAAAAAAAAAAAAAAGAGAACAACATAAAATTAAAAAAAAAAAAACCCTTCCTCATTAAAATGTTGAAAGGAATTCAAAATTAACTTTATGGAGAAGCTTTTAAAGATAGGGTGGGTTTGGTAGGAGGAGAGTTCTGTGGGCAATTTTGATTGAAAAGATAGCCTGTAGGAACCGGTGAGAGATTCTGAGATGAAGAACAGATATTTGCTATATAGGTTTCTTTAGTCAGTGTCATTGCATCTGAACAGTATATCCTTGTGCTGGTGCTCAAAGACTAAAAATGCAACCAATAAGCAAACTGGCCTGTCTGGGAGCCTGGCTCTTACCTAAATGAAGTGTAAAAGTAAACACACAGTATAGATGCTGACAGGCAGTTTAGCTTCTGCATGGTTAATATTGCAGTGGCACAGAAAACATATTCACTTGAACATATAATTTTGGTTTTGAAAGGGTCTCTTTAACATTCTCCTCCTCCTCTTCATTCACCTCAAGCCTTTGACACTAGTTTCTACAATGGAAAATGGCTCTTTTAAGAGAGAAACAGTCCCAAAAGAAAACAAAGCAGGCCATGGCCAGAGCTTGTCCATCACTTGGATAAAACATCGGGAAATGATAGGGCTTAGAGCTACATTTTCAAGGTACAAATTAAAAAGAGAATAGCCAAAAGAGAATTGAGCCGAGAGGAAGGAGTAGGTAGCCTATTCTTCAACTCTGATTTATTTGGCCAGTTTGAATGTAAATGGTTAAATCTCTGCTTAATGATTGTTTGGCCACGTTTCTAAGGACATTGATGTAGCTTGGTCGTTATGTCAAAGAATTTGAAACTTCCTGATGGTTAATAAAGCCATTTTCAGGGCTTTGGATAGCAAGAAGTATGTGCAAAATTCTTCTACCAAACACTCACTCTTCATTTGTATCATTTACTTTACTTTCTATCATGAAACTTTATTATATTTTGCCCAGAAGCCTTTCTTAGGCTGTAGAAAAGAAAAAACAAAAAACAAACAAAAAACAAGGTTAGTAGTATATGCTCTATTTCCAGCTTCCACTTGATGAATGGTCCTTTTTTTCCCCTTGCCCTGCATTTCACAATCCACATGCTAAAGCAGCATTATCCTTTTCCCCACGCACTGAACATCATCAAGAGAATCAAATTCTTATAAATGCTATATAGTTATATTCATGCTCATATTTATAAATGGTCTATGGCAACATTTGAACTTGGCCCAGAAATGTGCCTTGTTGTAAAAATGCAAATCCTTTATTTACTTCCTTTGTTGGTGTTGTGTTGATGCTGATTGCAAAAACATAAGAAAGGACAACTGTAATAGTGCAGATGAGAGAGATAAAAGTCAGTGATGACAATATTACATTTTACCAATGTCCTTTCTGATCCTTGCAGAATAAAGGGACCCTTTGGGAACATCGGAACTTCAAGACCAATTAGTGGAAATGATGCTTCTTGTGTTTGGGCATTAAATACTGGGCAGGGTTCTCTTTAGAGCGGCTAATGCTGGCAGGGAAAGAGGTACCGACCTAATTACTCTTCCGCAAGAGTAAAAAATGCCTTTTGAATGCCTCTTTGGCAAATATGTCTCATTAAGGACAAAAACCAAACACAAACCCTCTAAGAAGGAGAAATTAAGATGATAGGTAACTTGTGGCCAGGAGACTTTCTGTGCCACTGTGGGAAATTAAAACAAGGTTTGGAAGTACCAGGGGATAACTTGTTTTTGTTGAGCTTCTTTCCTGCAGCCTAAATGTTATTATGGGAGCAACTTTATTTTCTTCATCATTTTGGCTCTGTGTCAAGGAATGCTTTGCTCCTGGGGAGAGTAAAGAATCTTCCGTCATTGAGGACAATAGTGATTCTGCCATTCTGTCTCAGTGGGGTACATAACCCAGCAAACCAAGCAAGTCTCCATTTGAAACTGTGGTCTATTAAAAATTAAATTTTTATGGTGACCAAATGGGGAGTAATATCTTTTTTAAATGATTTTTTTTTTTAGTTTAAAGGAAATTTACATTTCTAAAAAAGTTTTTTTTTTCCCTTTATTTTAGCTAAATTGTCCTCCATCAGGTTTTAGCAAAGATGGACAAATTTTATGATTAGTATGTGAAGCTCATAAAAGCAGACTACTGGTCTGCTCACATTTGGATTTATGGATGGTGGGTGTGTGTTTTTCCTTCTAAGTTTTATGAATAGCATTGATCTTATGTATGCATTTTCTCTTACCTGGTCACCCTCATGAATAAGGAAATCCATTTATGACAGTCTAGTCTGCAGTAGGGTCCCACAGCTGCTCAAAAAATACAAAGAATTGACCATGTGCAATGACCAGCTGAGACAATCAAGGAAGACCAACAGCAGCGGGGGTTGGTTATGGTAGTACTCTACAGGAGGGCTCCAGGATTCACATTTCTAAATGTGAATTCTGCCTCAGTGAGCTTATCTATCACCCAGATATGGTTATGTTCATTGCAGGTTAAGGTTATTATTAAGTGTAAAATTCTTCACTGACCTAGTATTGTAAGAACTAGCATTTATTCAATAATTCATTCAACAAAATAAAGAAAATACTTCCCAGCCTAACAAAATGCTAAACTCACCTCCCCCAGCACACGAAGAGCATTATGTGTTTGGCAACTTTCCTAATATTTACTTTTAGAGTTACAGGGTTGTACTTATCCTAAATTTCCTAAGGAAAACTAGTCTGTGTTTTAAAAAGAATTCTGTGGCTGAACTATACATCGTCTCTAAGAAGAAGAAGGTGCTTTAACTTTCCAAGAAAATTAACTGCAGGTCTGCAGGTAATAAGAGAGTCACCTGTGACTTAAGCATCAGATTAGATTATTCAGTTGAATAATCAGGAATAATGCAAGGATCAACAAGTCTGCTGGGATGAGAGTCAGGGGGTTAGAGGCCCATTTATCATGGCCACACAATCGTTCATAGGTCTCAGAAATGATTCCAAAATGCAGACATATGTTTTTACCTGCCAAGAAACTGCAAGTCAGAGATTTTTTTTTATAGTTCAGAGATTTTTTTTTTTTTACTCCTGTGTACAGGTTGTTCATGTAACAAGAAGTCACTGCAAAAAACTCATCTGAATGTATTTAGGTCTCCTTATCACAGTATGTTGACAACACAGTACACAAAATATTGTTAAAAACAGCCCTCCTGGAATCATTACTATTATATTTTAAGTGACAGAGATGTGTTGAGAAGGTGATGGAAATACAACCCACCACCTAGGTCTACAAAAAAGTGTAAAAAGAACCCATAGATTAAAAGGCTTATGATACCTTTAAAATGTACATCTTTAAAACTGAAGCATATTTTAGTACCTCGAAGACTAGTGTAGTTCATATGAAAGAATCCAGTTAAAAGTGGCTTATTAAATTTCTCCATCTAGTGCCACTTGCATATTAACCAAGAAAATTAATATAAGTAAAATAACTTTCTCCTTGGTGGTGACTGAAAACAAATGTGCTTACTTAAGTCACACCAACAGCTTCCTTTTCTAGGAATGAAGATTGTTACCGAAAGATTTCCTTGAGAAAATGAATAGGACGTGTTTCAAACCTACCCTGCTAGGGTTTTTGAGAAGGGAGAGAAAGAACTTTAATTCTTATTCCACTGTTAAAATGAGTTATGCATTAACATGAGATAGAAGCTTCTGAATAAAAGCCCTTGAGTGTTTTATATCAGTTTGGGTTGTTACATCTTTAACAATCCACTTCTAAGTGACTTCAGTTAACAGCAGTGTTATATGTGGCTATATTTATATGAGGGAAATAAGTCGATCCAGTTGGAAGTGTTTTGTAATATTAAGATAGTGTATAAAAATCAATTGTACTGTCGTAAGTTGTCCCTAATGTTATTGGCTTTGATTAAACCATTCGAGGGGAAGATCCAATTGTATTAATCCAGACTGAAGTAATTGGCTCTTCTATTGTTGCCTGCTTTTTATTGTCAATTTGCAGATCCAAAGGCTGCAAACTTTCCTTCATTCTGTGTTCAATTGTTTAAACCATGTGCAAAGGGGGGTTACATGGAACAATTTTTGTCTATATCTCTTCTGCCTGCATATTTTATAATTCTGAAGAGCTTAGTCAATAACTTGTATGGTAGAAAAGTACTTTGTGTGTGTGTGTGACTTCCTAGATAAAAAGAGGAAAACAAATGAACAAAAACATACAGAAAATGACAAATTAACTAAAGGTAGAAGTCCAGAATGACTGTATTTTTTTGGTTGTTTTTTAATGGAAATTGTGAGCTTCTGTTCATAAGAACCACAGTATAAGCAGTAGCAGTAGAAAGCTCCAGGGAGGATGCCATGCTAAGGAGAGTTCAAATCTTTGCTTGGGACTATATGTACGTGTATGTATGTATATATAATATACATATATATATATATATAAAAACACAGAATTGCCCAGGTAAGATGGTATTTTGAGTGACATGCTGGGGTGTCATCTTATAATGGCAATGCATACCTATCCAGCGATTTACAGTGTACAAAGAGCTCTTTTCCTTATGTTGTTCTCCAATAGCCATAAGAGGAAGACAGGCATCGTCACCTGCAGTTTACGCTTGTGAAAGCTGAAGCACTGAAGAGGTTAAGCAGAAATAATCCTTCTTATAAATGGTGGATACCAGGTTTTCCAGCTCTGGCCAGGAATAGAGCCCACTGGTATCACTGGCCATTGGTTGAGATGAAATGATTTAGCATCATGCAAGGAAATAAAGGTCCTGCCTGAGTATTTTAGAATTCAGAAACAGGCACTATGTCCCAAGACCCTGATAATTTGTCTTGAAGTAGGCCATTCGCTTTTAACTTTTAAAATGAAGTCAATTAATCATTTGTTACATAATGCATGCTGGGGGCAATCGACAGCAAAATAAGGATAGTAAAGAATACCGGCCTCAGCTTAATTATGAAGAGTTAACTGCAGTGCCTTCAGTGATGAGAATAATTACCTTCAGTGAATAACCAGAATGAAAAGAGACTTTCATTCTCTTTGGGGCCATTCTTTACCTGCCACGATGCCTCTTTAGTCAAATCAATAACTGTTTACCACATGCTCTGAAAGAAATACCACATTCTATTAGAGCCAATTTTATCTATTTAAAGTGAATTGAAGCGGCAATGTGTTTAATGTGGCATTCTCTCTCCCTCTGGTTTTTTTTTTTTTTTTTGAACCATCAGGTGAAATTGGGTGAGGATGCCCCCAATTCCAGTGTGGTGCATGTCTCCAATCCCGAAGGAGGTGACAATAGTGGAAATGGTGCCCTGGAGAAGACAGCTGACGGAGCTGAGTGCCACCTCCTTGACTTTGCCAGCGCTGAGCGCCCACTGGTGGTCAACTTCGGCTCGGCCACCTGACCTCCTTTCACTAGCCAGCTGCCAGCCTTCCGCAAACTGGTGGAAGAGTTCTCAGCAGTGGCTGACTTCCTGTTGGTCTACATCGATGAGGCTCATCCTTCAGACGGCTGGGCGGTGCCTGGGGACTCCTCTTTTTCTTTTGAGGTGAAGAGGCACCGCAACCAGGAAGATCGATGTGCAGCAGCCCACCAGCTTCTGGAGCGTTTCTCCTTGCCGCCCCAGTGCCGAGTTGTGGCTGACCGCATGGACAATAATGCCAATGTAGCTTATGGGGTGGCCTTTGAACGTGTGTGCATTGTGCAGAGACAGAAAATTGCTTATCTGGGAGGAAAGGGCCCCTTTTTCTACAACCTTCAAGAAGTCCGGCATTGGCTGGAGAAGAATTTCAGCAAGAGATGAAATCTAGATTAGCTGGTTAAAGGTATGATTGTAATAGAGCTTATTATTTTTTAAAAAAGTGATGTAAAGAAAAGGAAATTAAGAACTGAATCCATATTTCAACTGAGTCTCATTGCCTCACTGAAAGACAGGAATATACCTGTCAGAAGAACATAAACCTCTAACATCTCAGTACTTCTTTCTCCACTCAAATGGCCTGAGGCTAATTAGTAGCCCTATCACTTCTCTTCTTAGCGAAAAGCCCTAGTGAAAAGACCCTAAGATGGAGACAAAGAAACCCTGACTCAGCATGCGTTCATTCTGCTTTGAGAAAGAAGTTATACAGCCGCTTCATGCTTTGGGACCAGAAGAAAAGACTTACCTGCATAACTACTATGTTAGGGAAGCTACTGCCTATGTTAAGATAAAGGGTATTGCCTTGGCTTTATTCAGCATGGATAGAGCCCAGCTGGAAAATTCACAAATATTTACTTATAATGAGTCCTTGAACCCAGGCCCTGTGGTTAAGACCTTGGTGTTTAGTATGTTCTAGTTTCTAGCAAGGTAATGCTCTATGTCAGTCTACATAGCCTAAAATTCACAGGTGTATTTGTAGATACCATGAATGATCCCTTAACCTGGAGAGTTACAGTAACTGTCTGAAATCTGAGGGTTGTTTTCTAGGCAGGGGGAGAAAGCACTAGAAAAAAACAAAATCAAATTGACAAGCTAGGAAAGAGGAGGCTGAAAGATTAGGAAAAATCCTAGAATTTCACCTTGAAGCTATAGAGAGTGGGACTAATTTGGGAGCCACAGAAACATAGAAACATATACAGGCCAGAAAAAGAAGAAGCCCAGCTAAAAGTAGCATAGAAAACACACATATAAAAACAACGTATTCATCATACACTCCTAGATTGAAGGAGAAAGTGGGGTTGAAAGAAAAAAACCACTTAAATATTAATATGTATGAGAGTTTTTTTGGTGGAAATAATTGCTTTTTGAAACATGTATGTAGTGTGGATATTTTCAGTGGGTTAATCATACCCCATGATGCCTATTAAAGGAAAAACCAGTGGATCTGATGGTGCTGGTCTGTTCCTTCCATTCCAACAATTATTAGGTGACCCCACTCATTCCTAATCTCAGTCTTTACAGCAGTGTTCTCTCTGAATGCTGAGCTAAAGAGTAAAGATATATATATATATTGCTGTGGGAGGCAGGTGCCCTAGCCATTCAGGTAGCCATTCAGCTACAGCCTTATTTTCCTCCCAAAGTAGGTGAACTATCATGAGTGATGGATGCAAACAAATAAGTTTTCTTCAGTTGAAAAATAGAAGAAGAGAAAATTAGTTTGAGATAATTCCCATTAGTGATTTTGGAGCCGTTGATATAAAGAACCCCCAGTGTCATGGAATTTTTATTGACATTTGAATTTGGATTTGGGTCATCCTTTTGTCCAATTAGCTGAGGTTTAATAATCTAAGGTCCCAATAGCACATCACTAGAATACCATTTTAATATATATACCATGATTCTTTTTAAAATAGATACTATAGTTTTATCCATAAGTAATATATAAAGATCATAGCCCCCCCAAAGAGTAGACCAGTTGATTTTGTATCATAATTTTTTTTGTAAATTTGAGGATACTATCAAATCACAGTATATTTAAAAGTTATGTTTTATGGTTATATTTAAAAGTACAAAGGTTATGTCCATTCCATTAATAACTGGAAAAATAAAATAAAACTAATAGAAAAAGTTAATCTAAAGTTGAAAATACCTTCCTAAACTAGTTGTCTGAAATGAGAAAAATTGGGAATTGGGTGTACAAGAACCAAAGTATATTTTTTAAAAAATGGGAGCAACATATCAGTCATACCAGTAGCTGAGCTGGTATTTTATGTAGATATTAAAGCTCCGTTGTGACCGATTTTTTAATGGCAACATCTAAGCTTTCTAGTATTTTAAATTCTATTTAAAAATACCCTCGAAGAAATAAAGTAAATTTTGAAAATGTAATGTTATCTAATGAGTTATTAGAAAATCATATTGAGAATAAATTATGTCGGACTCCTCGATTGTTAAACGTTACAGTCAAGGCTTATCAGTGGCTGCCCTTGATTTTTGTCTTCAAAACAGTGTTGAGATTTACATGGAACCCTAGAGCAGTAAAATAAAAAAATCAATAGCAGCACACTCAACACTGTTGTCCTTAAACCTCCCCTTTGTTCTACATGTACGATAATGGAACAGGATGTCAGAGAAGCTGGTGGGGGGATGAGATTTGGCCAAGGCAGTGCTAGTCGTCTAGGGAAAAGGATGATGGAAAAATCGCCTAGTTGTGCTACATTTTTAAAGAAAGAAAAGGTTGTGTATGTGTGTGTGCAGACAGTTCTTCTCCCTGAGGCTAGTCCAGTGGAGAAATGATGGAGAGGTAGGCTGACTACCAGGGAGAAAGACACGTTAAATAGAACATGCAAGAGTTTCTGGAAGAAAGACTATGGAAAGGCCAATGAAGAAAGAGAATGGACAAAACCCAGGAATGCTACAATATGTAGAATGTCTTGGTGTTATCAGGGTTATGATAA
The DNA here is from genome assembly GCA_963574885.1 of Lepilemur ruficaudatus. Classification (NCBI taxonomy): domain Eukaryota; kingdom Metazoa; phylum Chordata; class Mammalia; order Primates; family Lepilemuridae; genus Lepilemur; species Lepilemur ruficaudatus. The sequence goes on along the minus strand of CAUYRT010090371.1, from coordinate 33,182 downwards.
GCCTATAATTGTGTATCCTATTTATCTCAACATAAGCTTTTATGATTTCTTGTGATTTACTTTTATCAGATTAACAAGACTCATAATTTGAGATAGAAGAAAATCACCGCTTAGCTGATAATGCTCAAAGAAATTATTAGATTGTCAATACCCACCCACCTATTATGTCTTTTAAAAAATATGTTCCTTTGAAGAATTATAGTTCTTATTCTCACAAAGGAAATTATATATATGTAATTGAGATTATATATTTAATGTATATATAATCTCAATTTCTATCGTATGTAAAACTCTGAGTTCTTTTTCTTAGTCCCTAAACATGCTCCTTCCATAGGCTGTGTTTACATGGAACTATCAGTTTAGCCTTTTAAGCTGAATTAGCTTGTCTATTATTAAAATAGTTTCCAAGAAATTTTAGATATTATCATAGCATCCGAATCTATCCAAACATTTATTGTTTGAAGGAATTATGTCTTGGAACTATTCAAGACTTACTTTATTGCTTAGAGAAAAATATTAGTGGTATTGACAATGACTTTCTTAAATGGGCATGAATGAAATGCCTGCACAGTAATGTAGAAGTATTTCATACAGATATTAAAATGTAACTGACCTCTTTAGAGGCAGACTAGTAACTGTTACTGCTTTGTATAGCTAAGTGACAGCCTTTTAACTTACATGACTTTCTATATTCACATTTTGGATTTCTGGTTCTGTATCTTCACCTCATTTATAGATATGTTCCTGATTTTTGGTAATATCAACTTTGAAATGGTCTATTTAAATTCTTCCCCTATCAATCAGGAAATGCTTACTCTCTCATCAAGGAGGGAAGAAAAGCCTATTGTTTTTCATTTTGCATGAGTGTATTTTACTGTTTGGGTTCTTGAATAAACATTTTGAAATATGGTGAGGTCACACGTGGGTGCTACCTTGTTGCATAAAATATCAGAGAGCAGGTTAAAGACAATATCTATGTCTTCGGGAAAATTCCTAGGTAGATTACAAGGTGACTTCGGCATGCCCTATGGCCTATGTCCATAGCAAGAGGAATTTATTGATTTACGGGACTTCCTATTATGTAAATCATAAGGGGATGAACCTGGACATTGTTTCCACCTGACCTCTGACTGATGGCTTGGAAAATAAGCTTAATTAGAATCACATGACCGTTGCAAAGGGAAAAATGTAGACACTGACTTCTGTCTCACTGAAGGAAAACCTTTATCAGCATTTAGGACTTTTCAGAACATGCCCAATGTCAAGTCTCTCAGCAGTGGAGATTGACAGTGAGGCTTTTAATTTCAGGAGCTTTCTTTAAAAAAAAGATATTGCCAAAAATCAGAGTTAAAGTATATTTAGATTCCAACTTCCTCCTTTACCTTAAAAATAGAAGCCAAAATCACTTTTCATAAATTGGTCCAGAATGGGGAATTAAGTCCCGATCTCTGCTTGGTGATTGGCACTATCTTGGAGGTTTAACAAGCTCCCTATGAAAGGAGGGTACTGAGGCTGGGAGTACTAGGAAGTTGCAAACTGGGAAGAACCAAGCCCTGAGGGCTTGGTCTACTGATTTGGAAAGACTTGAAAAAAAAAAAAAAAGCATCTTTGAGTGTCATTGAGTAACTTTAGGATGAGCAAAACATTGGGCCACTTCCTAATGCCCTATGTTCCGTATAGCACCAGAAGCCAGGTCTCCTACTTAACAGACCCAGCTCTGTTCCAAGGTGAGTCTGAACCAATAGAAAGCAAACATGTGCAGATATCCAAACAAGACCGCTCATGCAAGTCGGGGCTTGTTGCCCGTCCTAGGCAGCAGCACCAGAGCTCCAGGGAGTTTATTCAATATTTACTGAGACTTCGAAGACCCGGCAGATGTTTAATGAAGTCACTATTTTGGCTCAATCCCCTTATTTCTCCTGCCCCCCAAAAAGCAAACAGGTAAACACCTAAGTGAAAGAAGCCCACAGAAGGGGATGGGGAATAAATAAAATTCTCCCAAGACTTCTCCAGGTCATGTCACTGGTCAGTGTGGTTTTTATGTGTGTTAGGATTGGGGGATGTGAAGAAATAAGTATCCAGTACTTTATAACCAAAGCAATTAAAAGATATTGGGTAGGGAATGTTGGCCAGTTTTGTTTAGTTTTGCATCACATTATCGCCGGACTCACCAGCCCCGGTCATCGGGCACCCGAAGAGGGAGACCGGGATGTGCAGGGTTTATCAGTGTGCGAATGATAACCACTGACGAAAGAGTCGCCGACTCAGTTAGTGGTTGGATGTAGTCACACTGGTTTGCCTCTCCCACCCTTGTCTCCCTAGCAAGGAGAATATTCGGGACATGATGCTAAGAGTACTGGACAAATGTGGTGAGAATGCATGTGTGTGTATCTCTGCTTCTCAGTTGCAGGAAAAAGAAAAGCTTTGGAGATTTATCAGTAGAAAGAGTGTTATTATATTGGTGCTGAGTGGTATGTGTGCTTTTACAATTTGTTCTTGTATTTTAATAAACTTTGAATAAAAGAATAAAGCTACTCTTTGGTTCTATTTGTTTATTTTTAAATTTCTCTCTAGGCCTTGCCCCAGGCTGGAACACATTCATGGTTGACAAGGGAAAGAGAATCCATCATTCTAATATTTATTCCTTGGTATTTGTGGGCAAAGTAGCCAGCAATGCCAGATTATTTTAATCTCATGCTGTGTGCCAGAGTCTTCAAGGAAATCAAGACAAGTTAAAAGAAAATATTCAGATACTTTCCATATTTATGAACAAGTTACACACAGAATTCATGGAAAGGGGCCTGTTTAAGAGACTGCGGAGCAAACTTTATACTTTGTTAGATTTACATCTCAGGTTTTCTAAGTGCAATTAATAAACTTTCCAGGAAGTTGGTTAAAACAATACACTCACATACACATATGCACACCTGCAGTATACACACATACATTATTTGTTACATTACTGGCAGTGTATTAATGTCTAACGAAAAAAATCAACATTTGAACACATTTATGTCAAGCACTTTCCCCTAAGAGACGGTCTAAAGGATATGAATGTTATGTGGAGGCAGTAGCCTATCAATGACAGGGGATATGTTTGCAACAGAGTTAAATATGTGCATTTTGTTCCTGAAAACAGGCAGCTTAACCGAAGTATTAGTATTTCTGAACTTGCTCACAATTTTCTATGCATAATAATTTTATTAATATGTATAGTGTCTTACATAATATTCCAGAATTTTAATGCAAACTTTAAAAATCATTACATTCACAACTATCTGTTGAGTTTCTGTTCTTTGCAGGGCCCTGTGCAAGGTACAATGCAACTTGCAAAAACAGTATAATTAAACTCGTAACGCCATGACTTCATGCTATGGTTTGAATGTCACCTCTAAAACTCATGTTGAAATTACCTTGTAAAGGTAACAGGATTGAGAAGTGGGACCTATTCTCTAAGAGGTGATTAGGTCATGAGGGCTGTCCCCTCATGAATGGATTAATGTTATTGTTGTGGGAGGGGGTTAGTGGGTTAGCCTGCGAGAGTGGGCTCCAGATGAAAGGATGAACTTCAGCCCTCCTTTCTTTCTTTGTCTCGGGTAATCTTGCCCTAACTTGCCATGTGATGCCTTCAGCCCCACGTTATGATGCAGCAAGAAGGCCCTCACCTCACCAGACGCAGCCCTTTGATCTTGGACTTCCCAGCTTCCAGAACCGTGAGCCAAAAAAAATCTATGTTTAAAAATTACCAAGTCTGTGGTATTTTCTTATAACAACAGGAAATGGACTAAGACACTCCCTTAAGGAGCCTGTCGTGAATTCATCGAGACCTTGCGAGTGACAAACACAAATGAATGATTGGAATAAATCTTGCTTCAGGAACAACTGGACCTAGAGGCTTAGAAACATTCAGTGCTTGCTGGGTCCTTTGTCTCTGCTCTTTTCTGGGTTTCAGCTTTTTGGCCCAGACCAGTTTCACCTTACGTTGGGTGACCTGGCTGGACGAAGTTCCTGAATTACATTCTTAGTGTAAGATGATTCATATGGAGGTTGACCCTATTGACAGGAAGGACTTGGATTTGACCAACTTGTGTGACGTGCCCACTGTGTTACTATGACCATACGGTCTGTTACAAGAATAATGAGAGCAGGAAAGGCTGGGAATATGCAAAGTTATCAGAAGTTAACTAGTGGCCTTTAAAAAAAAAATATATATATATATATATATATATAATTTTTTTAGAGCAGTTTTAGGTTCACAGCAACATTGAGAGGAGGGTACAGAGATTTAACATACACCCCCTGCCCCACCCATGTATAGCCTCCTCCATTATCAACATCCCCCAGCAGAGTAGTACATTTATTACAACTGATGAATCTACACTGACACATCATAATTGCCCAAAGTCCACAGTTTACGTTGGGGTTCACTCTCAGTTTTCTACATTTTATGGGTTTGGACAAATATGTAATGACATGTGTCCACCATCACAGAATCATCCAGAGTGTTTTCACTGCCCTAAAAATCTTATGTGGCATGCATATTCATCCCTCCTCACCCCAACCCCTGACTATCACTGATCTTTCTACTGTCTTCATGGTTTTGCCTTTCCAGAGGTCATATAGTTGGAATCATACGTACATAGCCTTTTGGATTGACTTCTTTCACTTAGTAATACACATTGAAGAGTCCTCCACGTCTTTTCATAGCTTGATAGCTTATTTCTTTTTAGTGCTGGATAATATTACAGTATCTGGATGTACCATAGTTTATTTATCCATTCATCTACTGAAGGATGTCTTGGTTGCTTCCAAGTTCGGGCAATTATAAATAAAACTGCTAAAAATGTCTGCATGCAGGTTTTTGGGTAGACATAAGTTTTCAACTGGGTAAATACCTAAGAGAACAATTGCTGAATTATATGATGAGAGTATACAGTTAGTATACTTAGTTTTGTAAGAAATTGCCAAATTGTCTTCCGAAATGGCTGTACCATTTTTCATTCCCAACAGTAATGAATGAGAGTTCTTGATGTTCCACATCCTCATTAACATTTGGTGTTGCCAGTGTTCTGTATTTTGGACACTAATAGGTGTGCAGTGTTATCTCATTGTTGTTTTGAGTTGTATTTCCTTGATAACATGATGTGGAGTATCTTTTCAAATGCTTATTTTTCATCTGTGTATCTTTTATGGTGAGGTGTCTTTAAGATCTTTGGCCCATTTTTAAATAAAGTTGCTTGCTATCTTATTGTTAAGTTTTAAGAATTCATTGTATATTTTGGATAACAGTCCTTTATCAGATACTTCTTTTGCAAATATCTTCTCCCCATCTGTGGCTTCTGTCCTCTTTCTCTTGATGTTGTCTTCCATAGGGTAGAAGTTTTTAATTTTAATAAATTCCAGCTTATCAATTATTTATTTCATAAATCAGGCTATTGCTATTGTATCTATAAAGTCATCACCATATCGAAGGTCATCTAGATTTTCTGTTATCTTCGAGGAATTTTATAGTTTTGCGTTATACATTTAGATCTGTGATCTATTTTGAGTTAATTTTTATAAAGGGGGTAAGGTCTATGTCTAGTTTTTTTTTTTTAGCACATTGATATCAGACTGTCTTTGTTCCATTGTATCATCTTTGTCAAAGATTAGTAGACTATATTTCTGTGAGTCTATTTCTGGGCTGTCTATTCTGTTCCATTTATCTGTTTATTCTTTACCAATACCACACTGTCCTAATTATTGTAGCTTTATGGTAGGTCTTGAGGTTAGGTAATGTCAGTTCTCTGCAATTCTACTTTGATATTGTGTTAGCTATTATATGTCTTTTACCTTCTCATATAAACTTTAGAATCAGTTTTTCCATATCCACAAAATAATTTGCTAGGATTTTGATTGGGATTGCATTGAACCTATAGATCATATTGGGAAGAACTGACTTCTTGACAATATTGAGTCTTTCTATCCGTAAACATGAGACAGTCAATGATCTGCACACAAAACAGTTTTGATGTTCCTTCTAAATCTGTATACTTTGTATTTTCTTCTTTTTTTGGTCTCATCATATTAGCTAAAACATCCAGTACAATGTTATTAATAAAAAAGAGTGGCAAGAAGGGACATCTTTGCTTTGTTCCTGATTATATTGGGAAAGCTTTGAGTTTCTTATCAAGTATGATGTTAGCTGTAAAATTTTTTGTAGATGTTCTTTAACAGTCTGAGGAAGTTACCCTACATTCCTAGTTTACTGAGTGTTATTGGCATAAATGGGTGTTGGATTTTGTCAAATGCCTTTTTTGTAACTATCAATGTGATCATGTTTTTTTTTAGCTCGTTTATGTGATGAATTGACGAATTGCATTAATTGATTTTTGAATGTTGAACCGGCCTCCAGCCTTGCATATGTGAGATAAACCCCAGTGAGAATGGTGTATAATTCTTTTTATATACTGTTTAATTCAATTTGCCAGTATTTTGTTGAGGATTTTTGCACCTATGTTTATGAGAGATATGGGTCTATCTATAATTTTCTTTTCTTCTAATGTCTTTGGCTTTGGCATTAGGATAATGCTGGCCTCATAGATAGAATGAATTAAAAAGTATGTCCTCTGCTTCTATCCTCTGAAAGCGATGACAAAGAATTGATATAATTTCTTCTTTCAGTGTTTAATAGAATTCTCCAGTGAACCCATCTGACCCTGATGCTTTCTCTTTTGGAAGATTATTAATTTTTGATACAATTCTTTAATAGATTGTAGGTCTATTCACATTGTCTATTCCTGCTTGTTTGAGTTTTGGCAGATTGTGTCTATCAAGGAATTGGTTCATTTCATCTAAGTTTTCACATTTGTGGGCATAGAGTTGTGTGTAGTATTCCTTTATTATCCTTTTAATGTTCATGGGATCTGTAGTGATGCCCCTTCTCTCATTTCTGATGTTAGTATTTTGTGTCCTCTCTTTCTTTTTTAATTGGTTAGCCTGCCTAGAGGCTTATCAATTTTATTGATCTTTTCAAAGAAGCTGCTTTTTATTTTATTGATTTTCTCTTGATTTTCTGTTTTCAATTTTATTGATTTCTTATTATTTCTTTTCTTTTATCTATTTTGAATTTAATTTTCTCTTCTTTTTCTAGTTTTCTAAGATGGAAATTTAGATTATTGATTTAAGATCTTTGCTCCTTTCTAACGTGTGCATTCAATGCTACAAATTTCCCTCTAAGCACTGTTTTCACTATATCCCACAAATTTTAATAAGATATGTTTTAATTTTCATTTAGATAAAAATATTTTTAAATTTCTATTTAGATTTATTGTTTCACCCATGTGTGGCATGCTAGTGTGTCATTTAACCTCCATGTCTTTTGGGATTTTCTGGTTATGTTTCTGTTATTTATTTGCAGTTTCATTGTGGTGTGAAAGCTGATATTGCATAATTTCTATGCTTTTAAATTTGTTAAGATATGTCTTATGGCCCAGAATGTGGTCCATCTTGCTGAATATTTTATGTGATCTTGAGCAGAATGCATATCCTGCTGTTGTTGGATGAAGTAGTCTGTAGACGTCAATTGTATCCAGTTGAATGATGGTGGTGTTGAGTTCACCGACGCCCTATTGATTTTTGGTCTGCTGAATCTGTCCATTTATGATAAAGGAGTGCTGAAGTAGTCAACTACGATAGTGGATTCATCTATTTCTCCTTGCCATTCTATCAGTTTTGCTTCATGTATTTTGACACTAGTAAGTGTCTACATATTAAAGATTTTTATATCTTCCTTGAGAATTGACCTTTTTATCCTTATATAATACTTTTCTTTTTCTCTGATAACTTTCCTTGATTTGAAGTCTGTTTTGTCTGAAATTAATTTTTAGCTACTCCTGGTTTCTTTTGATTAGTGTTAGCATCATATATTTTTCTTCATTTATTTGCTTTAACTATGTCTTAATATTTAAATTAAGTCTCTTGTATAAAACATCTAGTTGGGTCTTATTTTTTGATCCACTCTAACAATCTCTGTTTTTTAATTGGTATATTTAGACCATTGATTTTCAAAGTGACTATTGATATACACTATTTTTTGCTTTTGTTCTTTGTTCCTATTTTGGTCTTCCACTCTATGCCTTTTGTGGTTTTAATTCAACATTTTCTATGATTTTGTATGATTTAATTTTTTCTCTTAGCATATCAGTTATACTTCCTTTTCTTACTTTTTAAAGTGGTTGCTGTAGAGTTTGCAACATGTAATTACAAATAATCCAAGTCCACTGTCAAATAACAGTACACTGCTTCACAGGTAGTTTGAGTACCTTAAAAATAACAAAATAATTCTAATTTCTCTCTCCCATCTTTGTATTGTTGCTGTCATTCATTTCATTTATACATAAGTATACATAAACATGCATGTACATAAGATATGTACATATGCATACATAATTGATACATTGTTGCTATTATTTTGAACAGATTATTATCTGTTAGATTACTTAGAATAAGAAAAATTAAAAGTTTTTATTTTACCTTATTCCTTCCTTAATGCTCTTCCTTTCTTTATGTTGATCTGAGTTTCTGATCTATACTCTTTTCCTTCTTTCTAAAGAACTTTTTTTTTTTTTTTTTTTAGACAGAACCACACACTTTTGCCCAGGCTACAGTGAGTGCCGTGGTGTCAGCCTAGCTCACAGCAACCTCAAACTCCTGGGCTCAGGCGATCCTCCTGCCTCAGCCTCCCGAGTAGCTGGGAGTACAGGCATGCACCACCATGTCTGGATGATTTTTTTTTCTATATATTTTTTTAGTTGGCCAATTAATTTCTTTCTGTTTTTAGTAGAGACGGGGTCTCGCTCTTGTTCAGGCTGGTTTCGAACTCCTGACCTTGAGCGATCCACCCGCCTCAGCCTCCCAGAGTGCTAGGATTACAGGCTTGAGCCACCATGCTGGCCCTAAAGAATTTTTTAAATATTTCTTACATGGCAGGTCTACTGGAAACAAATTTCCAAAAACAAATTTTTGTTTGTCTGAGAAAGTCTTTATTTCTCCTTCACTCTTCAAGGATAATTTCTCAGGCTACAGAGTTCTAAATTAGTGATTTTTTTCTCTCAACACTTTAAATATTTCACTCTACTCTTTTCTTGTTTGCATGGTTTCTGAGAAGTCAGATATAATTCTTATCTTTTCTTCTTTATAGGTAAGGTGTTTTTTCCCCTTCTTGCTTCTTTCAGGATTTTTTCTTTGTCTTTGATTTTCTATAATTTGAAAATAGTATGCTTAGGTGCAGTGTTTTTTGTTTGCTTTGTTTTGTTTGTTTTTTATCCTTTATTCTGCTTGGTGTTCTCTGAGATGTCTGGATCTGAGGTTTGGTGTCTGACATTAATTTGGGGAAATTCTGTCATTATTATTTCAATAATTTTTGTCCCTTTATCTCTTTCTTCTCCTTTTGATATTTCTATTACACATATTTTATACTTTTTATAGTTATCCCTAAGGCCTTGGATATTCTGGGTTTATTTTCCAGTCTTTATTCTCTTTTCTTTTTAGTTCTGGAGTTTTCTATTGATACATTATCAAGCTCAGAGATTGTTTTCTCGCTATGTCCAGTCTACTAATAAGCCTATTAAAGGCATTCTTTTTTTTGTTACAGTGTTTTTTTTCTCTAGCATTTCCTTTTGGTTCTTTGTTAGGATTTCCATCTGTCTGTTTACGTTGCTTATCTGCTCTTGTTTGTTGTCTACTATATCCATTAAGATCCTTAATATAGTTATCACAGTTGTTTTAAAATCCTGGTCTGATAATTCCAAGATCCCTGCCATGTTTGCTTCTGATGCTTGTTCTGTTTTTTAAAATTGTGTTTTTTGCCTTTTAGTATGCCTTGTAATTTTTTTCTTGGTAGCTGGGCATAATGTACCAGATAAATGGAACTGCTATCAATAGGCCTTTAGTAAATGTGATACTAAGGTGTTGAAGGAGAGGAATTGCTCTGTATATAGCCCTATGATTAAGTCTCAATATTTTAGTGAGCCTCTGCCTCTGGATTGTGAACCTCACAAGTGTTTCTCAATCTCTTTCTCCTCCATTAAGTAGCACAGGATGTCTAGAATTGGAAGGAGTATTTCCCTTTTCCCAAGTGGAAGGCTAGAGATGGCTGGAGTTGGATATTTATCTTTCTTGAGGTCATTTTGGTTCTGATAACATCCCAGCAGGTTAGGTTCAGTTAACTAGTTTTTCCTGAGAGCAGGCCTTGTTAAAAGAACAGAACGCTCTGGTGAGTTTCAACATGGTTCCTTTTCCCTTCCTCCTGCAGGGAGCTGGAGGGGATTTTTCTCTAACATTTACTGTGAGAACTTGGTCAAGCTCCTGGAGATAAAACCCACAAAAGTATGGGAGTCCCCAAAACTGGGTCTTCCTGGAGTTTTTAATTCTCAGACTTGCTCATACTGAGCCTTCAGCGATTCACCAATTACAGGTGAGTTTGTCCTACTCAGGCAATTGTTCCTACAGTGTTTTCCACTTGTGAGTCTTGTTTTTGGTGAGCTGTGGCTCGCTGTATTTGCCTGTCTGTTTCTCTAGTCTTGGGAACAGTATTTCGTTCTGTGTCCTAACCTTTCTGCTGAGGTAAGAAGAGTTGTTGATTTTTCAGTTGGTTTTGCTTTTATTTGTTAGGATGGCATGGTGACTTCCTGTGCCCTTGTATGCAGAGTTGGAAACCAGAAGACTCAGTGGCCATTATTTTTAACTTTCCTAATAATAAATGTTAAATAAGAAATACAGTAATACCTTGACTTGTTGTTAAATAGATACAGTTAATAAGAGCAAGCTCAGAGGAAGGAAGGGCCATATGGATAGAATTCTCAGAGGTGACTTTGTAGAGGGTTAAAGGGACATGAATTAAATTAGGAAGATGGGCAAGATTTATATAGACAAGGGCTGTTTTCCATTTAGAAAGTCAGTATATATTTACCAAGAATCCATTAGTTGTGGCTAAAGAGGCCGAATCAGTCAAAAAGCAAAGACACTAAAAGATGTCAATTATCCTTAGAAGGCAGAATTCAGTTCAGTAAAAGTTAATAGAAATAAGGATATAAGCTACATTTTACTTTTTTCTTTGTATTCCTCCCTCTTTTGGGTGAGAAGATATTTAAATAACCAAATAACTAAAAAACAACCACCAATGAATGTTTTGAGTACCTGTTAGTTCACAAATAAGCCACTCATCATTATAAGGCACTACATTCAGTGGGTGTGTGTACAAATGGTATAAAATAGAGTTTCCCACAACATAAGAGTTTATAGTCAGTAAATTACAAATCTAAACATGAAGATATCTAATGTACCAGATATAACCATCAAACATACTGAGCCTTAAAACCTTGAAGTTTTGCCATTTAGCTCCATCTGACAGGACCTTCAGAAAACACTGAGGAAGAAACCTATAGAAAAGGGCATTTAGGAAATAAGGAGACTTCTGGCTAGCATACAGCCCTTAAGATATTCCAGGCAATCATGCAATAAAATTCTTTGGCATAATGCATCATACTGGGGCATTCTGTAAAGATATTCACAATCCATTTCCAGTTTCATATGGGTAAGGTTTCACTGTGGCTTGGTCATCTTCGTTAACTGTTATGGCCTAGATTTGTTCAATAGCCAAAAGAAAAATAAGCTAGGAGAAGAGGTATAGAATAAATCACCACCATAGACTAATATGAAAAGTTAAAAACTTTCAGTCAGGAAAATGCAGTCTGTTGTGAGGTTAATGAGATGTCCTGTTAGCTTGGCACATCTAGCCATTGGGAGTTCAAGGGCCCTACCTGCAGGAGACAAGGCTGGCCAGACCCCTTGGTTTGGCTCCACCTGGAGAGCATGCTGACATTTGTACCTTGTAGCTTAAATATTCAGGGGAAATGATTCTGGGTCCTGCAGTTGCCTAGGTCTTCCACAGTAGAAATTCCAGGCACCTCTTGATAAATTGTGGCCATTTTAACTGGTGCAAACCAGGGAGATTTGGCTGAAAGAATTCAATAGATCTGTGATTCCACGCCATCACATTCCTGCTTCAGAAAAGGAAGTTCAATTTCTGTTTTCTCTCTGGGCTTTTTCCCTCCCCTATATATATTCCGTCTCCCTCCAAAGGAAATAATTTTAGGCTAAATGTAGTGAGCAGGGAGGTGGGATGGCATGGAGTGAACCATATAGTTAATATAATCTATGTAATTCAGGCAAAAATCTTGATTTGTATACTTTAGACAGCATGCATGAGGCAATTTAGGCAATTTATTAACCTGTGTGAATTCCACAGACTTAGGCATCTTCATAGACCCTCCTCCCATAGAAGGCAGCATCCTGTCCTCACTCAATGCAGCAGGATAGTTACTCACCAGGTGTTCCTGCTTTAGCCACCTGGTAGGTGTGTGTTCATTGCCTTTTTTGTTTCTGTTTGTCCACATCTCATATGCTACCTTAGTTACAATAATTGAAGTTTAAGTGCTCTATCAATCTAATGGGAGAAGGAGTGCATTGTAAATGTTTGGAATAGTAAAGTTTCTTTAAAAGGAAGAAAATTCTAAGGGAAATTTTGGGAATTCCCACCCTAGGAAATTCCCAGGTAATAGGAAAAGCTAATTCCCCATTTCAAACAGAGTCATCATCCTATGGAGACAAACCTCCCCTGCTTTTGTAATAGCTGCACTCTCCTTCATCAAACCCAACACTAATTATTTCTTTTTGTCAACTATATTACTGAATCTACCAAATTAAGTGTGTTTCCAATTATACTTAAAGCATTTATAAATATAGGCTATTATATGTTGCAATGACTGAAATCCCCTAAATTTATTCCTTACCACTCTTTATTTCTTTATGTTCTTAGTTTGTGCGGACTTTTTCAAAAGCATCTCCCTTGGGTATGTCAGAGAATGCCTACTTGTAGTCTGCAAAGTACAAAGTTTTGGCCTGCATCTACTTTTATGTCCCTTGTTCTGCCTGGTGCCCAGGGCTTCTGTACAGAGAGACTGGTGAATGATATATGGCCCACATTCTGTTAATAGTTATACCTTTAGAAGATTTGTCAATTTCTATTACACATAAATACTTATATGCACATGCATAAATATATTGCTAGTAGTAGTCTTTGTCATCTACTTCATGACATGAAATGGTTAGCTTTTAAAGTTTAGAGGAAAAAAGATTCCTTCATCTAGCTAAAAAGGGAGTTAAGGTGAACCTCAGTTGAATTGGCAGTCACCATCCTAATGACCAGATAGAGTAGGTCAGGCATGCTTCTATTGGGTGTGCCATGATTATGGAAAAGACAGCAATAAATTATCCAGAGCAACAGCTATTGCTGTTTCTTGATGATTCAGGTACACCTAGTTACACCTGTTGCCCAGAAATACCAAATACATGTATGCCAGTTCTGTGTAGAGCTGGAAGGCTGCCAAGTAATGTGCACATGGCGATATAATCCCGTGAGTGTTGTGTTGTTTCATTGGCTTCTTAGTCACTCTTTGGAAACGGCTCTCTAAACTCACCAGTGACCTCTTTCTATTCCAAACCAATTCAGGAGTAATTTTTTTTTTCAGTCCTTACTCTCTATATTTTAACAGCACTTGGCATTTCTAACTCTTACAGCTTCTTTTCTATCTTTTATTGTTCTCTCTTCCCATTTAGTCTGTTAAGAATATATGTTCCTATAAGGTTGTTTCTATGTATTCTGTTTTTCTCTCTTGTAGTTCTTTTGAAATAAGAAGAGAAGAAATGTCATTGCAGATTACACTAGTTAGCTTTAGTTCTGATTGTGAGGAACAGAGACCTAAAATAATAGGGGCTGAAACCAGACAAAAGCTTATTTCTTTCTCTCTTGTGAAAGTCTTGTAGGCAATCTGGAGCAGGTATATGAGTTCTGCTCTGTAAAGTCCTCAGAGATCTAGGCTTCTTCAAGTTTTCTGCTCTACTCTCATGTTGTCTTATTGTCCTTATACACCTGTATCCTAGGCAGAGTGTAGAAAAAGGAAGAGAAGTGGGAAAAAAAGGGGCAAAGTGTGTGTGTTCCAGCTGTCTTTAAAGGAGGTTCTTGGAAGCTGCTTTATGAACTATTCCACTTACATCCCATTGGCCAGAACTTTGTCACTCAGTCCTATCTGCAAGGAAAACTGGGAAATGTAAATTTCTTATAAATGAAAATATTTCTGTGGAAGAGGAGACCATCTGTGAAGACATACCCCTATCTTTTCTTTTAGCAGTTTTAATATTTGCTTTTCATAAGTATGCATTTTACCCACCCGGAGCCGATTTTGTTTATGGTATTAGGTAATAAATCTAATTTGACTTTGCTTTCTTGTCAGGTAATTAATTATTGGAGCACCCTTCATTAATTTTCTTCCAATGACTTGTAATGGCATTTCTGATAAGTTTCCAAATATGCCTGGGTCCATCCCTATGCTCTCTAGACTACATTTTCCATGACTGTTGCCTTTTCTTATACCAATGCTATATAACGTCTTTGTTATTAGGTTGAACCATGAGAAATTGCCAATATTTGATTTTTGATTTATGTGATTTAAAACTAATACTACAGTTTCGTAATAAGCTTTGTTATAGCCAATTCCTTCCTCCACTTTCCTCATTCGTACTTTTCTTCCTAAGGAGCATCTTGGTTATTATTGGTACTTTGCTCTTTTACACACATTTTACAATCAGCTTTTCAAGTTCCAAGAAGAGAACACGTTAAGCATTTTAACTTGGATTTTGTTGACTTTATAGATTATTTTGTGGGATAATGGACATCTATTTGGCAATGCATCTTCCTAACTGCAAGCATGGTATATATTTCCATTTATTTAGGTATTCTTTAATGTTTTTAAATGAAGTTTTGTAATTTTCTCAGTAAATATCTCCCACATCTGACATGTTATTTTGGTGCACTATTTTAGTCCTATCTTTTTCAAATTACTATAATTATTTCTTATGCCATCATTATTTATTTATATTTACCAATTTATTTGCTTACCATTTCTTCTTGAATGTCACACTTACCTCATGAGATGAGCTTATTTATCCCTGAAGTACATTCTTTAAGTTTTCCTTTGGTGACAGTGTGTCAGTAGTAAACTTTTCCCACTCTTTTATTTATTTTTTTTATGTACAAATATCTGTATTTCACTCTTGTTCTTGAATGAAAGTTTTGGCAGGGATATAATTGTAGATTGGCTATTATTTTTCCTGAGCCCTTTTTAGATATTACTCTACTGGTGTTTCCAATATTGCTGTGAACAATTTGGTGACAGTCTGTGGCCTATTTGTACAAATATATTTTTCTCACTCTGGCTGCATTTTAGATTTCCACTTTGGCACTGGTGTTTTGACTTTCACTGCCTACCGTGCACGAAAGTGTAGATTTCCTTTTAGTTACTCTTATTGGTATTTGTTGTGCTTCCTGAATTGAAGATACATGTCTTTCATGGAGTCTGAAAAATTCAAAGCTATTATTTTTTGTATGTCAGCTCTTCTCCATTTCTATGTTTTCTTCCTCTGTTAATTCCAAATTGATGTATTAACATATGTGTCCTTATCATTCTATCCTCCAAGTCTCTTATACTTTTTATTTTCATTTTAAGCGTGCTACATTGTTTTTAGTTTCTTCAGATCTTATGAGTTCTCCGATTCTCTCTTCAGCTGCATCTAATCTAATTAATTCACCGACCCACTGAGTTTTGAAGTTCAAAATTTATATTATTCATTTATGAACGTCCCTTTGAGTTCATTTTCCAGTGTTCCTGGTTAATTCTTGAAAGTATTTTGTTTTATGTTTTCATTTGTAATTTATTATTTTGTTTCGCCCAAAGCGTTTAAAACATGCTTTAGATAACTTGTATCTGATTCTTCCAATATCTGAAGACCTTGTGTTATTTTTCTAGTGACTTATTTTCAGTACATTGCTTAAGTGTGTTTTTGATAATATTCTATTATAATCTTCCCTTTGGCTAATATTAATTTGTGGAGATCCTGAGGAATGTAGGTTAAGGAAATGTTTCACTAGACAAGATCTATGTTTTCTTTGACCTGGTGTCCTGGGCCACTAACAGCCTGGAAATCCTTAAAAATTAATTTGCTTGTAATCTACTAGACTGCAAAGATAACAACTGTTTAACTCCCCAACCCATGTGAGGGCACGCTTGTCATCATGAATTTCCAGGGGGAGCTCATTTTTTTATTTCTATCAAGGCTTAAGGCAAACTGGTTCCTCTGTTGTTCTCTTTCCAAGTGGATGAAATTTTTTCCAACTTATGTTCTTACTGAGGGAATATCCCTTCAAGTAACTCAGCTTTCTACAGGAGTCTCAGATTTGACTTCCTTTGAGCAAGACTGGGACTTTTTCACCTTCCCTGGTCAAAACCATTAAAACCTAAGCATCTAGATTCCTGCTACCAGAAGATGGCCCTGAGCAGTCGATGAATTCAGCACTTGCTTACACTAAATTTTAGGCTCTTTCAGGATTTTTATTTTTACCTATGAATTTCTTTTACTTTTTTTTTTTGCTCATCTATGCATTTTAAAGTTTGCTTTATTTTATCCAGAATTTCTTAGAGTTTATGGTAGAAGGTTTTTCCAGAATATGCAGACAATTGTATTGCTGAAAGTTGAACTTGCTGGCATTCATTCCTCTGAAATGTTATCCATTCTAATGATTATCATCATCAGCTCTATGCTTGTGACAGTAAATCCCAAATCCATACCTTAAAACCTAAACTCTCATCTGCTCTCTATTTCCTATAGGCATTTGGCAGTATGAACTACCAACTTGGATATTTCGTTAGCTGTTAAAGCTCAAGATATCCAAAGTAATACGTATCTTCTTCCACAAATTGATTCTCCTATCAAAACATTACTATTTTGTTATTAAAACATGCCAAAATTTTTCCTAGTTTTTAGCATGTAAACCTTGAAAATACTGGAAATGATTAATGTACTTTCATATCCTTCTTGCAAGCTGTCACTGACTCCTTTCCTTGTCCCAATATTTATAAATGATTATTTCTAATCTCTGCCTAGAATACAAGGCCCTAACCACCTCACTTAAGATCAATTCCATATAATTTCTATGCACCTGTCTATATCAATCATCTGCTTTATGAAAGGTAATATGCAAGCTGCTATAAATTATGCAAAAGAGATATTATTTGGCTTTTTCCTTGAGGGCCTTGGTTTCATAAGACTAATACAAAAGAGGTTATTTAGTGAATTCATGTCTTACCTTATTTAATTCACTATTGACTAAATATAATCAAATGCCTAAATGTCTGGGTCAAGTAATAAATGTATGGGTGAGGACAAGACAGGAGAGATTTCATTGTTTGTTGGAGTTAGGGAAGGAGTCTGAAGACAACACAAAGGAAAGCAGAGCTGAGAGCTGAGAGATGGTTTCTGATGACATCATTTCAACAGCTGGCTCTAGGAAGCCTGTAATATTGTCTAGCTCTTGGAGTCAAAGAATTTCCCTTCTCCCGTTATGTGATGTATTTATTTTACTTTCTTCTTGCTAACTTTTTTTTAACTTTTAAAACCAAATCCATTATTGTATTCTAGCCATCTAGCCATCTTCTCTTCCCCTTTTGAAATCTAGCTGATGTCTGATATCTGTAATAAAAGAATCCTAGTTGTCCACACCTTGTGAGGCTGTGATCTTGCAGTGCCCCGAGATACCCACCCCCTTCATCTGTACTCACCACTGGTCCCTCAAGACTCATTGCCCCCCCTTGAAAAGCCTGCCTTGACTGCTCTCACTGTTTTCTTCTATTTTTTAATCTCTATTACATTTATTTTCTATTTTTTTCAGGGCAAGATAATAAAATAATGTGTAGCTAAGCATTAACTACTTTTCATCTCTCTTAATTCCTGTTTTAATGAACTTTTAATATAGGAAGGTAAATATCTTCTACTCATCTTTCTATTTTTCCAGTAATAAACATAGTGTCTGATTCATAGTTAGTGCTTAATACATGTTTATTAGAGTGAATTTTGTGGGCAGAGGACTGTTTCCTGGGAAATGAGAAAAGAAAAAGTTGTTCATTCCTCCTACAGCTACCACCAATTTAAGTAAAGTCTGATTCAGCATGCATATTTAAAAGATAATTTCTCCGAGACTTTATGGGTGGCCAGGAATGTTTTTTTCAAATATAAATATTCTTGCATCAGAGCTATATTTTAAAATTAACCTTCAAACAAAGAAACCAATTATTGGTAAGAAACATGGATGATTGAAAGTTAGTATTTTTACTTGGTTTCAGAGAATTTGTTCTATCATTTGATTGATTAGTTTATTGACTTTGTTTGAGTCTCTAATTTGACTCTAGTAATGAGTTTTTTAAAAGAATCATGGATTATGCGTGCTATATTTGCTATACTCTGTGAACTATGAAGAAATTCTGCTTTAGATCTAGAGGAAGACATGTTTAGATTACTCACTGTTGGAGATTCTGTTATAGATGGTACTGCTAATCTGTGACTATGGATCACTTTGTGGTGTTCGTTCTTTTTATCTTTAGTGAGTGCCCAACACAATTCCTTGAACATGATGGGTGCTCAATAAATATTTGATGAATAAGTGAACAAAATAATGTATGTTTATGAAGAGGTTAATATAGGACCAATACTTATGCTTATACAAGCTGGACTTTGTACAGTACATTATTCTCAGAATCATATTGAGATACGGTCATGCAAGTAAATTGGCATCCCTATCTTAAAGGATTTATTTGTCATTCAGTAAGCTAATGTGTTAATGCAAATACAGAAATAGGGCAGGATCAAGGAAATAGGGAAACAGCAGACAGGTGTTTTATAATACTGAGAGGTCTTTATTGCATTATGAAGTTTGTCAAGCAAAATGATGACTTGAGTGGTCAGAATGTCTAGCTTCTTATTGTAGCTCTGCTGCTAACCACCTCTTTGACCTTGGGTGATGTCATGTCACCTTCCTGGGCTAACTTCCTTATTTTAAAATGAAAGGACTGAGTTAATTTTTTGGAAGTCCCAGACGTAATTTTATATATTTGATATTTACTTCACATATGTTTCATGTTCCAAACTCACTGGTCCACTAGCCATCCCTGCTGCCACTCAGCCTGGGTAGATAGTTTTCAGGCAGGAATGCAAGCCCAGTGTGATCAGAGCTTCATATTTTTTAAAAAGGAACCAGAAATCTGGATTTTTGTGTGAATTTCAAACTTTTAAATATTGGCTATAAAGTCAAATAGCTTTAAAACACTGTTCAATCCAAACAAAACACAACGGTGAGCTGGGCTTGGCCCATGGGCTGTCGGTTTATACTTTAAAGGGTTTTTTCTGTCCTTAGCATCTTTAATTCCTCCTCTTCTCTCAGGGAACAATAGTTGCTGCACATTGTTTTTCTGCTACTTCCACAAAGGATAGATCAAGCCTATCAGAGCCAGATCACAATCTGTGTGGCTTTAGCGTTCTAGGATGACACAGTAGTTATGACATGAAGAGAATGTATTCTTGGTCCAATTTGACTTCATATGTTTAAGGTATAATATAGCTAAGTTATTTTATATATGTCCTGATCAGAGAATTGTCACATTATTTAGGAGAAGAAAAGAGAATACCTATAAAGGGTGTCAGAAGTACTACAGCTGGCAATTCGGTAGAAATCTTGGGGTCTATTTCCCATTTTTGATCAAACAGAGAGAACATAAAATGGTCTCAGTGAGGGAGGAATGCTGTTTCATGTCTAACTCAATTATATTCCTTCTACAAATTTTGTGCCTGGTGAGGTCATCTCGACTTAATTAAAATTTAATTGAATCAGAATGGTGTGGCAGAGAAGCACATGGACATTGGAGTCAGACTCGGGTGTGAGTTAAATTTCAGTCACTAACTGGATGGCCTTAAAGTTATTAATCTTGTCTGTGTCTCAGATTCCTCTTTTACAAGGAGAGATAATAAAACTCAACTTTGAGGTTTGCTGCTGGAATAGAAATAACATATATACTGATACAGCATGTATTAATATAATAAATGATAGCCAAACTTAAACTAAATTTAACATACTTGTTTTTAGAGCCCATGCTACGTAAAAGTTTCTGTTTGTGCCCCATAGAGGAAATAAACATGAACAAAGCATTATTCCTGTTCTTAAGGATT
Source organism: Lepilemur ruficaudatus (assembly GCA_963574885.1). NCBI lineage: Eukaryota > Metazoa > Chordata > Mammalia > Primates > Lepilemuridae > Lepilemur > Lepilemur ruficaudatus. The sequence continues at coordinate 13,031 of CAUYRT010090371.1, read as the reverse complement.
GAATGCTCTCTTTGGGGAAATACAGTATAACCATAAATGGCTATCAGTCATGGTAGATGTTAATGTATATTAACAAACAGCATGAGAACACACACAAGGGAAAGTTCTATATTACCTCCTTCAGTGAACACTTTTTTTATACTTCTGGTTGAAAATTGCTTGAGTCTTGGTTATGGCAGTAGGAAGAGATAGGTTGAGAAGAGATGCTAGGCAAGATCTTCTAAGAGGAACAAACAGCATGAGAAAATGCATATTTTCCAGAAAGCATAGGATATATAGTGAAGACATTGGAGGAAAATGATGGAAAAGGTTGGAAAGAAAAGTTTTGGAAAGATGGTGACTTAGCAGAGGATAAGTCTTCCCCATCACCAGATTCTAATGGTTAAGATCATGCAAAAAGGTGGTAAAACTAGAAATTGTGAAATCTACCCTCTAAAAACATCAAGAAATTTCAGCTAAAGTTCAAAATAGGGAAGATTAAATAAAACATAGGAGAGCAACCTAAAATTTGCCCTCCTATGAAGAACAGGTACTCTGTACTTGGAGAAGTAAAGATTAGAGGAGATTTTGGCTGGGCACATTGATGGGACTCTAATTCAGAGGAATGGCAGGCCTGCGTGAGAAGTCACAAGAAGTAAAAACCAGAAGATCCAATGTTTTTATCCTGGAGAAATGGAAGAAGTCCTGCCTTCTTTAGTTTCTACTGTTCTAGCAAAGACCAACTATGATTGACTTTCTTCATCTACGAAGGCATATAAATAAGGACATGTCACCAAACAGATAAAAAAATACTGTAATTCAAAAGGATAAGACTACCTTTCCTTGGGTGGAAGAAGAAACATTTAGAAATATTCTCAGTCCTATTGTTGGCATGATTTAAGAAGTTAACACAGGTATAAAACTAGAGGTAGCAGTTGTGGAGGAGAGTATTCTGAAATCAAGAAAGATTTCATAGAAATTTTAAAAAATGCTGAGTTAAAAAGAGGCAGTGAAAAATTTATTGGATATGCTGAAAACTGAATAATGATGTTTGAAACTGTGAAAATTTCTCCAAGAACCAGGGGAATAAAAAAATAAATAAAATTCTTGAGAGAGGGAAAAAAGAGAAAATTGAAAACATATGTAGGAAAAAAATACACTTGAAGAATGAAATTCTGTAAGGAACAGAGTGGCAGAACAGAAAGAATAAGCAAAGAAATAAAAGAAGAAATTGTTCTGCCCTAAAGAAAGACCCAAGTCTTTGATTAAGAGGTCTCACCAATTATTCAGAAAAATTCAATAGAAATATACTAACATCTAGTTATAGCTAGTTGAAATTTTTAAAATCAAAGATGAAGGCTTAAAAGCACAGAAGCTAATTGAAACAGGTTGGGTAAAAATATCTAAGATGAGACTAGCATGATACTTCTCCAATTACTAAAGATAATAAGAACAGAGAATGAGCAGAAGTTTTGAATTTTAAAAGATTGTTACATAAGACTTCTATATGCAACAAAATTGTCATAAATATGTTTGAGCAAGGGGAAGATATTTCAGATTTGCAGAGGCTAGGAGAGTATGGCATGAATGCACACTTCCTGAAGAAAAGAAGTTACTTGAATATACATTCTGGGAAGGCAATGGAGAGTTATCACAAAATCATGAACTCAAGAATAAGAAAGTCATAGTTGTATTAAAAAAAAGATTTGGTATTGAGCAATAAAACTATTTGAATATCAATAATTTGAAGGTAATAAAACATTTTGTATATAAAATAATCTTTAAAATAAAAGATACATGGGAAGAAATTAATAATAATCGTTTGTTCTCAAACCTCAACCCAGATTATGTCAACAAAAACTGGGAAATTGAGGAAATGGAAGAGTGATAAAATCATGTCATTTCATACAGTGGGTAAATAAATGGATATTGATTCTTGATTCTACTAACTAGAGAAACTAGGTTCCAATATATTTTTAAGATAGAAGTTAATTAGTTCATCATTGCTAGAAAGAAAACATGATGTAAACCATTCAATTCACTAGAGAAAAAGAGAGAGAGAGAAGATAACCTCAGATAAATGTCATGATACAATAAGTAAAATTAATAACTATATACTAAAATGTCAACAATGGTTCTATGTTACCTAAGTATGGAATAGTTATGTATTTACTTATTTATGCTTGTTTATATCTTATATTTTATAAACAGATTAATTACATAATAAGAACAGATAATTTACTTTCTTGAGTCAGTGTAGCAAATGATATTAAACAGGTAAAACTTATTTTTTAGTGCAGAAAAATGCTACTGATAAGCTATCAAAAGAAAAAAAAAGAGGATGTTTCCACTTTTGTAAATATGTCATATGTAGATACACTTAAATATCTTTTTATGGTGAAAACAGGATTAAGATTTATATCATTTTTCTTTTATGTTTTTCTGCACAAATTTCCTTCAATTGCCTGGGATTATTTAAAAAATAACAACAACAACAAAAACCAAACAACAAACAAATGCCAGGGAGCAAGCTTGGCTGGCACTGCAGTTGTAAGGGGTTTGAGTATCAGGTTAAGGGGTTTGGGGGCATTCTTTAGTCAATGGGGAGCCACTGAAGCTTTTAAGATTAGGACGCAAGTATTGTTATTGTTTAGGTTGGATTCAAGTGGAAAATTGACTGGAATTTATTGTAATGGTCTAGACAGGAAGTAATAAGGGCCAAAGCTCCATCTTAGCAGAAGGGATAGGAAAGAGGAGAGACATTTGATGTAAGAGAAAGGAACAGGCAAAGGGACCTGTTGGCAGTGTTCAATGTCAGAGAGTGCAGGAAAGAGAAGCCCAAGGAATGTGGGTCAGAATTACTGGGATAAATTGGTACTCTTAGCAGGGACAGAATAGTGAAGGGAAGCAGGAAGAGGAAAAGGTTTAGGAAAAAGGACTATGACATTAATTTTAAATATAAGTTTTCAATGCTGAAGAGATATCACATATTTGGAGTTTTTATGGAATAATGGCTGCAAATCTGTACCTTATGCCTTAACTAAACTCCACCTAGAAAGTCCTCTTTTGGACCTGTAATGGTCTCATTGAATCATCCTTCTCTTTTTTGATGGTACATGAGCAGAAAACACAGAGACTCCTCAGTCCCTAAGGCCAATGACCCACAGTGCCTGCTTCCTTCCCTGCCAAGAAGATTGGAAGCATAGCCCTGACTCTAGCACCAAAGACCCCACCTAGGTCAAACAGTCCACAGGTAATTTCTGACATTCCCAGCCAGATGACTCTTAGACCCTAAAAACTAAGGTCCCAGTGCTGTGCTTGGCACTTTAGAGGGTTGGTATCTCCCATAGGGTGTGAGGAGTCTGTAGAGCACAGGGGATGCTCCCCTCCCCCAGAGTTACCCCCATTTCTACACTGCTCTGGGAATCTGAGATGCCGAAGCCAGTTCTCAGGGCTTTCTCAGCCCTCTTTTTCAATGTGTCCTCCCAAAAGTGAGCTGTGCTGTTGCTGTGTTTCTCTTGGCTCACAAGGTGGTCAAGAGGTGATTGTTTTGGAAGGGAAATTTGGGTCAAGGTAGTTTTTGGTGTCCCCTCCCTGGGCCTGAGGCTCTTTGTGGTGAAAGATGGAGGCAGGTATGGGGGAAAAAAGATGGGTGGGCCACAGTATGGGGCCTTTATTATACCCTTGCCATGAATCATACCATCCATAGGGGCTGTGCAATCCTGCAGAGGGCAAGCAGAGGCAATGATCAGGGCAACTAACGGGACTTAAAATCTAGGCATATTTTAATATTTTGGTTGCTGGTGCTAATATACTGAACATACTGACTGGTAAGGGAAAAATTAGGCACAGATTTTTAACAAGGCTTTCTCCCAAACCACAATTAGAGGCTCACTTAAGGAAACTTCCTATCCCTTTGTGACTCACAGCAGACTGAAATCACCATTTCCTTTGGCAGCTTGTTGATGAGAAACACAAAAGGGAGGAGATGTATCACACTTTGGTCTACCCTGGTTTTCTGCTTTATTGGCATGGTTCCTAAATAAAGAAAACCTTTGTCCTCATGCTCCTCCTCAATCCATGCCTTATTCCACAATCCTCAGCACCACTCATCAGCCCAGACAGCTCTCAAAGGGTAGATTTAACCTTTTAAGTGACTTTTGTTCCTCTGCCTCTGCACAGAGCCCTGTTTCCCTCTTTTGTCATGTGGCTCTATATTTTGTGGCCATCACAGATTGGATTAAAGGGGTGACAATTGAGTCAATGTTTCCAGGCACTAAAAAGTAGCAATGATGTGTTGCCTAAGATGCCATGTGGGACTGATGGTGACCAAAGGAGGCCAATCAAGATGCAGAGGAGACAGAGACAGGCCAAGATGCAGATGGCCACAGTGCTCAAGAGAAACAAGAGTTGCCCCCCTTCCTGGACTTTCCAGTTCCAGCTCTGGATCTTTGTGTGGCCCTGCTCTTTTTCTTCTCTCAGCTGTCTGTGACATTTCCCATGCTTTCTTATAGAACAGATGTTCTGTATAAGCTAGCTAGGTTTCTGTTCCTTGTAATGAATAATCACAAAGACACCTAGGTCAACTTACACTTCAGAGAACTTAATCTTTTACCCTTAAGATTCAATGATTGACTCTACTGGATTTGATCATGATGACCTTTCATCTCTCATACGAAGATGCAAGGGCGTGAGAGGTTATACATCTTGCCAAGTTCACTAAGACAACATACGGCAGATTTGGTTGAGGGATCTTGGCTTGGTTTTCCTTCTTTGGTTATCCTCATACTAAGTTCTTTTCTACAACTCAGTGCCAAACTCATAAATACTGATAACCAAAATGGGATCAACAATAACTTATCAAAAATATCTGCAAGTCCCTTGGTACAAGGTGCAAATTCAATTTTTCTTGGTTAACTAATTTTTTTCTCCTTTATTTTTAAGTCAGTCCTTCCTAACTCATTCTAAATGCTATGTTGAATTAAGAGGGCAGTGAATGAAGGTTCTGTATGCATCTCTTTCTTCCTTCTGATTACACATCACTTGAATAGCTTTCTTGACTTTGATAGAAACCACTCCCTGAGAAAGCAAGGTAATAAACTTAACATCATACTCAACCCAGTCATTTGCCACAACTATAAAAACATTTGAAAAGTACATCAGAGCTCACCTACTGACCTCTGGTCTCAAAATTCAGTCATTCTTCACAGGTGATGAGAGACACGGAACCACCTCCTTTAGCCAGTGCCTGCTCCTCTCTTGCTCTGATACCCAGGGACCTCTGGGCTGGGCTACCTGGATTGCTCAGTAGAAATTCTCTTCCTATCAGTCATGGATTATATGCAGTCCACTTTGGAATTGTATTTAGCACAGTATGTGGTTGGCAGGCTCTCTCCAATCTGCTTCCCATATAATTTTGGCTCATGTGCCTAGATGTTGCATTATATTAATATTTAAACCCTCATAGAAACTATGTAGGTAAAATGGAAAAGGATTTATGTTATAGCTTCAAGTTTTATAATGTTTCAGTTTGCAAAATGCTTTCACACATGTAACCTTACTTGACCTTCAAAACTCTATGCAATAGATTTATCTCCGTTTTATAATTGAGGACACAAGACTCAGAGAAGTTAATGACTTTGATAAATGGCAGAGCTAGAACTTGATCTCCAAATCAACTATATTTTGCTACCATTCATTCCTTCATTCATTCACTCAACAAATATCTCCACAACTACCTATATGGATTGGGCATTATGCTGTAAACCAGGCATGCAGATGAATCTCTCTTTCCATCTAGAAGACGTCCCAATAGGAGTGGTGTCCAAGCTGAGAAGGAAAGAAGTGGTAGATGTTATTCAAGCAAAGTGGGAGGTCTGGGAGCATTCCATGCAGACCAAATTTTTTATCTTTAAACTGTTCCAGTGGATATGAAAAATAGAAATTAGGCAAGGAAGCTAAGAATTAAAGGTCCACAATTGTGCAATCTCATATTTAAAAGATGAAGATATGCATCAATTAGATTTCCTTTTTAAGAGTCGTATTAAATGTCTTGTTACTACCTTCTCAAGACCAAAGAAAGTTTTACACTTTTCAAAATGGCCTTTGGTTTGTTTTTACTCACTTAATGATAATTGTTTGGCAATCTGGTTTATTTTTACTATCTCAACTAATAATGGAAAGAGTTTTAAATATGTCTCTTTTACAAAAACCCTGAGGTAACCTCCTCTTTTGAGGCCACCCTGTACAAACGCTGGAACTTACTTTTTCAAAAGCCAAGTGATATGGGTTGCTCATCCAGCAGCCTTTAGAAAGAGTGATGCTGAGTGCTATGGAAAGGACTGTGCCTGGTACTCCATGGGATGTTTATGCAGAAGGGAAATGCCTCCCACCAGTTAAGCAAAGTCCTGACTTCTGTCACTACACACAGAATATCTCTTGACATAACAGAGACCGAAAGACAGCCTGGTTTAGATGTATTAGAAGGTTGACTTTGTCAGCTCTCAGGTTGGAAGTTATCAGAAAACAGGAAAGGATATAATCCTTCTTAAGTATTTGGAGCATAGTTTCATCATCTTCCTGATGAATCCCATATCCTACTGGCTTTGAAGAGAGTCAACACCCAACAATGTAATAAACATTGCATTTGGAAGCAGGAGCATGTCCACAGGGATGAGGTAAGGTGATAATTTACAACAGAACCTTGAGAGCAGCACTAGAAAGAAAGAGCAGGGAACAGTGCAAGAATGGGAGACAAAGCTGGCCTAGATTGGATCACACGTAAGAGGTACAAGGAGTGATAAACCCAGGGCACTTACGTAGGTAGGAGGGTCAAGAACAATGTTAAAGCTCTGTCTTCAATTATCACTGTGATAGTTGTTTCTAGGTTAATTCATTAGAAGTAGCTGAGTTGGCAATTCATGAGGGGAAATCTCACTCCAGTGTCCATAATTATGGGCTATTTGAGTAGGGGTGTGGGCAGAATCCTGCTTGTGATTGAGTGGCACAGAAAGCTGTATATCAGGATGAATGAATTACTTCATAAAGGAATAATTAATTAAGGCATGAGAAAACATTTTAGTATAACAAATACAGCATTACTGTTATTAAAATTAACAAGACTCAGTGCTTTGAAGGAGTTCACAGTTTAGATGGGGAGACATGTAAATGAAGGTACATTAGGGTATGAGTTAGAGTGCTCTGGTAGAGATTTAAGTGGAGCACTGAGACAGCACAAAAGGGAGTAACTATCTCTGCCTGGGAGAGTTAGGAAAAGCTTCCTGGTAGAGGCGACATCTGATCTGGGTCGTGAATGGATGAATAAGAGTTTGCAAGAACGAAGAAGAACAAAGTATATTCCAGGTTAAGGGAATTACCTGTTTTCCCACATACCTCTCTCTTCTGACTCTTGTTAAAATGAAATATGTTATTTGAGAACATTCACCCTTGTCAGTGTCAAGGATAAGTCGGTATATTAGAAGTAAGAGTCCTGAGGATAGAGAACAGTGTAGTCCAATAGAAATATAATGTGAGCCACAAATGCAAGCCACAGATGTAATTTTAAAATTTATAGTAACCACATTTTTAAAAAAGTAAAGAGAAACAGTTGAAATTAATTTTAATAATATATTTTATTTAACCTAATATATCCAAAATATTTTCATTTCAACCTGTAATCAATATAAAAACATTTTAGTGTGGTATTTTACATTCTTGTACTAAATCTTTGAAATCTGTTATATATTTGACATTTACAGCACATTCCAATTCGGGCTAGCAACATTTTAAGTGCTCAATAGACACATGTGGCTAGTGGCTACTGTATTGAGCAGCTTAGAAAACCAGCTGTTAATTTAGGGTGGTGGGAATGGGGATAGGATGGGACACTCCCAGAGAGAACAAACCTAGAATTGGTACACAGGGGAGCCCTGGGGTAGCACAGGGACTTACGGTGCTCAGCAAGAGCCCAGATGATGAGCTTTGCTTGTTTCCTGATTTTATCCAAAGCTAGACAGCAGGGTCAGTGCTGGTGTCTGCTGCTCCACCCACAGAAAGTATGTCCAAGTCAAGTTTTCCTGGGAAAATTCTCATTTTGCTCTCCCTTTATTATTTTATTTAAAAAGCCCACAGGCTACTCTTCTCAACACCTAATAATGTCTTTCCCAGCTCTCTTAGGAAACAAGGCCCTGAAATTTCCCTCACATACTAGCCCCAGTGGACCCTGTCTCCATTCCAGAGAAACGTTGCCCAGAAATGAGCTCACAGACCTTCTCATCATGGCCAGAGGCAAGTAGTACTGTCTGGGACACTAGGAGCAGAGGTCACAGGCAAGCTCAACTTCCCTGAAATAATGTGCGGATATTTCCACTGGTAGAGACCAGTCATAGATGGTGTCTAAAACTGACTCAGCTCTGGCCAAGGCATGAGAAAGAATGGGTCCTTGAAACTCCTTAATCTCATTGCCTAGAATGGCCAAGGAAGCCAGTCATTGTGGACTTTCCCTCTTGTGTCCTGGCCTCCTGCTCCTGTCTGACCCTGTGGGCTCTACCCAGACTTCTGGGCCTCATGCCCTACCAATACTTAAAACGAAACAGTAGATAGGATATCATGACACTTGACCTTGCAGGAGTAAGACTATAATTGGAAAATTCCCAATTATAGTTTAGATGTATTAGAAGGTTGACTTTGTCAGCCCTCATGTTGGCAGTTATCAGAAAATAGGAAAGGATATAATCCTTGGTAAGTCATTAAGAGCCCAGATAGGTACTTTTGGTTTACTCCTTCCTTGCAGGGGTAAAACTGTAATTGGAAAATTCTCAATTACAGTTTTACTCCTGCAAGTTGAGGGGAATCTACTCAAGACATGGCTGTAGCTGCTGGATATGTAATTGAGACAGTAGGGATCAAGAGACATGAATCATTAAAAGAGGTGCCATTTGGTCCGAGTCCTGGGCTAGTCCTTACTGCTTATGGGAGTTGCCGGCGTTGTGCATGGATGCTAAAGGGCTATTTGAAGGAAATTAGCCATTTCTCATTATCCTTTCTGGCAGTAGATAGATAACTCAGTATCACTCTGAAACTTGCTGCGAATGATTAAAACGCAGACACATTCTCTAGGAAGATGCCGTATACTTTTTGATGAAAAGCCAAGGCAGATCAGAATGAATGTACCAAATAATTTTTGTTTACATTGCATCATCGTCATCATCATCATCATCATGTATTACTATTACTATCATCATCTCCATTTTTGCACCTTTCTCGAGTTTTATATATTTTGATTATTTAATCAAAGAGAATGTGCTTATATTCTCTTAAAGGCTTTTAGGCAGCCTAGTCCACCAGAAGACAACGTGTGTGTGTGCGTGTGTGTGTGCTTGTGTGCGTGCATATATGCAAGCTCAGTCTTTATTTGAGTACAGGTAAATAGCTAAGACAAGTCATTACTAAAATCATTATGGCCTGGGTCATTACCCATAATACCATCTGCTGGTATTTTATCAAGCCTCTTTCCATTAAAGAACCATTCAATTACTTCTTGTAGGAAGCTTATAAATCAGCCCATATGACAGATAAATAGGATGCCAAATAACTTTGTTTTAATTTTCTCTGCCACCATCCAGTGTCACTCAGTCTATTTATTCATTGATAGCACTTTAATTAAAGATACCCTGAACCTGGTCTTGTCAGTGGTTTTGGGGAAAAAGTAGAACCGCAATACTGGAACGGGGGATGAATTCCATACGGTTCTATTTCTACAAGGAAATTCATAGCATGATTTAAAATGTATACCTCCCTCTAGTGAAAAATGGTCTGTTAATTTGAAGAAGTAAACAGAAGTAGAGAGGGTTTTGTATTTGCATTTGCTTATGAGATATTACTTATAAACTCTCATTTGAAACCCGCCTAACACATTTTCCCCCAGGGTAAGGGACTTGTGTTGTTTTTCGTATGTATCAATGTATATTATATATATGTGGTTTAATTCTATTTGCTGTCCCAGTCTTCCCCATGCCCCACCATTTGGTATGAGTCCTGTGCTAGTTATTACTGCTTGTGGGAGCTGCCTGTGTTGTGGGTGGATGCCTTGAGCATAGTGGGGGTTGTATTGCTGGAGCTAGGCAGGTGTTCTCATCTAAGACAGCATGAGATGCTGAGGCCAGGGCAGCTGGCTCAGTCAAAAATAGTAAGAATACAGCCAATGACCAAATTTCAAGTGGAAATGAAAATAAAATCTAGATCTGGAGGGGCCAAAGGTGGAGACTAATGTTGAGAGTATAGAGTTCAGTCTGGGACTAGACAGATGATATCAAGCCACCCAACTAGCAAATGCAAGATTTGGAAACGAAACTCTTGTTTAACGTGACTTCACAATTCTTTGTATAATACCATACTTTCTCTTCTATTAATAACTAATTCTTAGGCTTTGGTCAAATCATTGAACTTCCTGTTTCATAGGTGAAAATACAACCTCACAGGGTGGTTTTACTTGTGAAGGAGTGCTGAAAGCATTGTACAGATGTAAATCATTATCATCAGATAATTAGTCACTCCTCAGGAATACTCAGAACTGCACTAAAAAAAGTAGGAAAAGAATAAAAAACCTGTGTCTTTGCATGGCCTACATAGCCATATGAATAGATAAAAATCTAAGATATTAGTGAGTAATTTCATTTTCATATTACCAAATTTTGATGGAATGTTTTTCATGGAGTCAAATTGTTAATTGATTGAATTGACTGGTTGTTAATTAAATCAAAGCAGCTGAACCAACTCTGTATAGACACATCAGAAACATTCCTTTCTGATGATCCTGATTCCTCCAGGGTTTTAGGGCTTGCAGCAGGGAAAATATTGAAAATCAAGTTTGCTTTGGCTCTCTGCGGGTGAGCGATTGATGTGTCATGAGGAAGTTCACCAAAGAGTCTGTAATGGTTCTACCGATTGGGCAGCTTCTGTGATTTGCTTATCTTCTGTGGCTGCAATAAAGAAAACATAGAAAAGGCCATTGGTAAGGACACGGTTCAATATTTAAAATGTAGTTAATACATTTCTTCTACTGTTGGTTGCAGGCTAAATTTTCCTTCCCATGAAAAATCAGTATAATTTCTTCTCATAGATATTAAGAATTGTGTAACTCACTGTGTTTCTAGTTTTGCTTTAATTTTTAGGATGTTCTGAGGCAAAATATTGGCTAACATAAACTGATTATGTTATGTATCTATGCTTGCATGCTTATGAATTTTTTCAACTCCTCCCTATTCCTTTAATGCTTATTTCCATCTGTAGTTTTTTTTTTTTTACTGATTTTAGTTTCTTAAAATATTACATTGCCCTTTTAAAAAACTTAATCTATTCCCTAAAAGCAGGCTCAAGCCCTGTGTGGTAAATAGATATTTAAACAAACAAACAATTAGTAAAATTTTATAATAGTCAAACTGTATACATAAGATACTAATACATCTATGTGAAAAATAGCATATTTCAGTCATGTAGTGTTTTATTTTGTCAGCTGGATTTTAGAAACATCAAAATAAAAATAATTTTTTCCCTTTTCCTCTCTGGTTAACAGAATCCTACTTGTCCTTCATGACCCAGCTCAAGTTCTGCTTTCTTCATGAAGTCTTCTTGGCTGTTCTAACCAAATGACTCTCTTCTTGGAATTTCCATAGCACTTTGAGCTCACAGTGCACAGTTTAGCATTTAGTTCTGCTGCCTTGGATTTTTCCTTCATTGTTTCTGCTCTAGCCACACTGGGCCTCCTTACTCTCCCTTGACTCTGCCTGGTGCTTTCCCAACTGTAACTTTCTTCTTGCAGCTTACACCTATCTGAAATGTCCTCTCCTACCCTCTTCTTATCAGATTTTACCAGGTTCAGGTCAAATAATTTTGCTCCATGAATCCTGCATAGCTTAATTCAACCAGGGACATCTCTAAATTCATAGTGCCCACCATCTATCTTAGGGAAACTATTCTCGTAGATATTTTTGGATATATTTCACATGGTCCTTATAAACCTTTTCATTATTTAGTCTTTTAATTATTTAAATTATTAATTTAACGTAAGGAACTAGGGGAAATATGTGGTTATTGCAAAGATAAGATTCCCATTTATTACTACATCCTACGACAGTAGTTCTCCAAATTAGCTATGCATCAGAATCACCCGAGGTGTTAAATAAATACAGATACACAGGCCCTAACCTAGACCAGTGATTGATTATCTCTGGGGTTTTGGCCTGGGTATTCATGTTTTAAATTAGCTCCTCATTTTGATGCATGGCCAAATATAAGAATCATTGGTGTATGAAGAGACTTAATGGAGAATAATTTGGAAGAGTTTATAAAACCTCTGAAGTGCCTATGTTTAGACTTTGCTAGAAAGTTATAAAGAAGTCAGTCACCGCATAAGATGGACTTGCATGTTGGTGGTTAAAAGAAAAAGTTTAACTCTTTGACAAATGCAGATCCTTAAGATTTTGCTGGATATCGTGACCCCTTTCATTGCATGTTTACCATCTCTTTCACCTCTTTATGTTCTGAGTCCTTTTTCTTATTTTTTACAACAAAAAATAACAATGAAATCTACAATTACCTGAATGCTCTGAATTACCTGAAGGGCTTAGGATTTGTCCATGACCAAACCTATATGATTATATCTAAGACCTATATCAGTCTGACCCTTGGTTGAAAGTGACAGTGTACTGAATGAAATGAGTTTAAACAAAAATACAAATCTTTTATTTATTTTTATTTTTTCAGAATATTACAGGGTACCAATGTTTAGGTTACATATATTGCCTTTTCCCCACCTAAGTCAGAGCTACAAGTGTATCCATCCCCCAAACAGTGTGCATCACACCCATTAGGTGTGAATATACCCCTCCCATGTCCCCCTCCCACCTGCCCTATACTGATGAATGTTACGACCATATGTGCACATAAGTGTTGATCAATTAGGACCAATTTGATGGTGAGTTCCTTGATTTTAATAAGAATAAATAATCGATATGATTACTAAATTAAAAATGAATAGCACTTAAAATGTTTAC
>CAUYRT010090368.1:0-27095 GCA_963574885.1 Lepilemur ruficaudatus | reverse complement strand
ATATATAGAAACAAAAAATCAGCCGGGCATGGTGGCGCATGCCTGTAGTCCCAGCTACTCGGGAGGCTGAGGCAGGAGGATCGCTTGAGCCCAGGAGTTTGAGGTTGCTGTGAGCTAGGCTGACGCCATGGCACTCACTCTAGCCCGGCAACAGAGGGAGACTCTGTCTCAAAAAGAAAATCATTTGAGCAAGATGGATAAAACAGAGCAGTGGCAGTGCCCAAGATACAGCAGATGAAAATATAAGTGTTATATATATTTAATATGGATATTTTTATTAAACTGTTAAGTGTGAACAGAAGCACGTATGGAAAATGTTGGTGTCCTCCCCGCACAATCTCTGTCGGCATCCACCCCAGCCATCCCTCACCGTCATAAAGAGTGGGGTGTGCAGTTGGAGTCTCTCCAAATTCCTCCGGTGGACCTTGCTAGCTTCCACCCCACTCATGCAAATCCCTGCAGCCTCCTGACTACAAACTTCCAATACTGAGGGTGAAGGTCCCTCTCCTTGGACAGGGACAGGAGACGTCAGAGCCCCTCCGGCTTCCCGGGTTACTCACCTGCCACTGGGGGAGACCCTGTTCCCTCTTTCACAGTTGGGTCTAGGTGCGATCTCTGGACCCTCCTGGTAGCGCCCTGTGGCAAAACAGGGATCCTCAAACACGACAGACGGGACTGGAGAAACACGGAGGGAGGAGACAGGACCTCTGTCATTTTGGTTCTCTGTGCTTAAGTATCCAGAGGACAGCGACCGGCCCGACGCGAGGGGACAGGGAAAGAAAGCTGTTGAAGACAACTCCAGGTTTACGGACCGGGGTTCAGTCTCAGCTCACACGTCCTCCCCTTCTGTGACTGTGGTGACTTCAGCAGCGCCCCTCCCTAGAGTGGCTCTCGGGCCAGCTCATGGTCTGTCTTCTTTTCCTCATCACATCTATCTCCATCTGAAATGTTCTTGGTCATTTATTTGCAGGTTGTGTCTGCCCCTCTCCGACTGTGCACCCCTGGAGAGCAAGGGCCACATCTGCTTGTTCACGCCTGTACCCCAGTTTGCCTGGCACATAGTAGGTGCTCAGTAAATAGTAGCTATGAACAAACGCATGCACGGATGGCCGATGCCATGGACTGGTCTCTGAGCTCTGGGTCCCAGCCTACGTTTAGCCTCGGGGTGCTTCCTGTCCTTGGGGGGTGCCCAGCCCCACCCTTGTGGGTTGGGAGGGCCTGGCTCAGGCTGTTCCCCTCTTAGGGGCTCCAGAGCCCAGCCCGTCCGCGAACCTTGCTCAACAGCCAGGCGGCCGCTGTCCAGCGGGCCAGGCGGCAGGCTACTGCGCCTGCGCATAAGTTCCCCCTCGCTCCCCCGTTCCCTCCCCGCGGGCTCCGAGCGCGCTGCCGGGGCGCGCGCATGCGCCGTCGCCCGCGCGCCGCTCTCGTGCGCCTGCGCCGCCTGCACGCCCGCCGGCGCGCCTGCGCACTGCCCTCCGCCCGTGGGCCCGGCCGGCGCTTGCGCGGTGGGTCCGGCGAGTGGGGGGGCGAGGAGGTGGAGGAGGAGGTGGAGGAGGAGGAGGTGGAGGAGGAGGAGGAGGAGGAGGAGGAGGAGGAGGCGGCGGCGAGAAGATGGCGACTTCGAACAATCCGCGGAAATTCAGCGAGAAGATCGCGCTGCACAACCAGAAGCAGGCGGAGGAGACGGCGGCCTTCGAGGAGGTCATGAAGGACCTGAGCCTGACGCGGGCCGCGCGGGTAAGGGGGCCGCCCGCGCCGACCCGCGGGGCCGGGGGCGCGGGGGACGGAGGGGCGCGTGCCCGGCGCGTGCCCGGGGCGGGGGGCGCGCAGCGGGGGCGGGGCGCGCGCGGCGGGGGCGGGGCTTGGCTCGGCCGGAGGGGGACAGGTGTCCCCACGCCCCGGGCGTCGTGGGCGGGACAGGTGCGCCCACATCCTCCATACCTAACGGGGACACAGGTGCCCTGCCACCATTGCCACCTGGAGGAGATGGGGACCTCTACATCGTTGCCACCGGAAGGGAACAGGTGCCGCTACATCGTTGTTACCTGAGGGGGGACAGGTGCCCGAATCATCATTGCTACCTGGGGTACAGGATGACTCTGAGGTGGATGAGCCGGGTGCCGCTTGCAAGCATCATTGTTACCTGGGCGTGGGGGTACAGAGGCTCCTCCATCATTGGTACCTGGTGCAGGACAGATGCTCCCACATCATTGCTACCTGAGAGGGACAGGTGCCCTCACATCTTTGCTACCTGAGTGGGACAGGTGTCTCTACATCACTGTTCCCTGTGCCCTTACTCCCTGGGTGTTGGGAGAGGAACAGACCTCCCCACTTGCAGACCTGAGGTGGGACAGCTATCTCTTCCTCTTGGACACCTGGCACAAAGGTTCAGATCCTCTCCCCCGTGGGGTCCAAGAAAGCAGATTGTGCTCAGTGCTGGAACTTGGAGTGGAGACAGCCGCCCCTTCCCCGTGCAGCCCATATGGTGGGAACCAGGTGATGTTCCTCTCACTGGGACAGGGGACAGCTGGCCACAGATGGCCCCTGCATTCTCGGGACCATAGTGAAGGGACAGGTCTGCTTCAGGTTGCTGGGCAGTGTGTACGGGGCGGGGGCAGGCCAGGTTTTGCCAGGCTCCTGGCTGGCAGAGCAGGTACCCTGCTGATCTCATCCGGGAAGTCGCTACGGGCCCTGGGCGGGGGCTTGGTTGGGGGTGGGTTCCAGCGTGGCACACACCCCCGCTCCTCGGAGGGGCCTCGGTTTACTCCCTTCCTCAAGCGTGTCTAGTAAGACCTTCTTTGTGGGTCAGGAAGGTGCTTGGCACAGGTGGCAGTGAATGTCCCTTGCGTTCTTGCAGAGCGGTGGGGCCCCTGTCCCGCACCCTGGGGCCTCAGGGAGGGTTTGGGTGGGCGTCGCACATACACACCTGCATCCCTGGGGGTTCCGGCACCCATCTGGCTGGCCCAGGTGGACTTGCGTCCGTCTCTGATTCCTCAGGTGCAAATTGCAGGTCACGTTATTTTATAATTAGTTGCTTGTTCCTCTGTGAGATTGTGACCTTATAGACCGGGATTTGTGCCTTCGTTTCTGCGTCCGTATCGGTTGGCCTCTCCCTGTCAGCGATCTGTCCCACAGGGGACAGAGCACGACACACCCGTCCAACGGCTACGTTCTCGCTCAGGATGTAGGGACAGAGATGGTTGGTGGATGAATGAATGAAACAAACAAGGTGTGAGACCTGAGTGTCCCGCAGGTCAGGACCCCTGAGGCAGGAGTGTCCCCTGCCGCTTGCCCCCTGCACAGTGTGTGCTGGCATGCAGTTGGGGTCACATGTTTGTACAGCGACAGGAAGCAAGTGGTCGCAGTAGGTTCACAGCTGTCAGCGCTCTTGGAGGCCTGGTTTCTGCGTGGGGTTGGAAACGGGTTATTGCCGTTGAAAAGATACCTTTGCAATCACAGCTTTATCGAGATACGATTCACATCATCGCATGGTTTGCTTGTTTAAAGTGTACAGTGCCGTGGTTTTTAGTATATTCGCAGAGTTGTGCAACCATTGCCAATGTATAATTCCGGAACGTTTTTCATCCCCGCAAAAGGAAACCCCATCCCCATTAGGACTTACTCCTCGTTCCCTCCCCCGCCCCCTGCCCCTGGCAGCCTCTGATCTGTTCCGGGCATTTCGTACAAATGGAGTCATGCAGCTTGTGGCCTTCTGTGTCCGGCGTCTCTTGCCCAGCGTGATGTTTTCTGGGTTTGCCCGTGTTGCAGCATGCATCAGAGCCTCGTTCCTTTTCATGGCCGAGTAATATTCCACTGCGTAGATGTGTCCTGTTTGTTTATCCGTTCGTTGATGGAGGGATTTGGAAATTTCTTAGATACGCAGGCAGAGGTTCTCTTGGCTCTGGTAAACGTTTCCCAATTTCCTTTCTCCTGCGTCCTTCTGTCTGTTTACACCTGGGGTGGGGGGTGGAGGGGCCCTGGGCAGATGTGAGCACACTCTTGACTTTTAAGAGACAGAGCACTGTGCAGTTCTGCCCCCGCCCCCACCAGGGGACACTTGGCAATGTCTGGAGGTGTTTGTGGTTGTCATGACTAGTGGGTGCTCCTGGCATCTGGTGCCGGGGGTGCCGCCCAGTCCTGTGATGCACAGGTTGCCCCCAGCATGGAGAGCAATCTGGCCCCTGAGGTCGGCAGTGCCGGTGCTGAGAAACCTTTGGTTAGAGAGTAGCATCGAGGGGGCCAGGGAGCGAGCTCTGCACCTGGGCAGGTCGAGTTCAACCCTTTGCACCCACCCATATGGCTGTGCCACCTTGGGCAGGCTGTAACCAGGACGGGCAAACTCATTCCCAGCCTGACTGGCCACTGCACATGGCCAGTGGCCGTCCGCAGTGCCCGGTGCGGGTGAATGGACACACCTGGTGCAGCCTCCCCTCCTGCCCTCCCCTAGTGGCCGTGGCCGTGGCCGTGGCACACCTGCTCCCCTCTTGTGAATTCTGAAGGATGGCACACCTACTCCTGTATGTCCGCTCACGGTCTCCGGTGCTGATGGGCACACCTGAGGTGCCTTGTCACCGTGGAAGGCAGGCCTTCGTCCGGGAGAGTAAATACTCACCAGGGGACAGGGACCCGATGGCTGTGTTGGGAGGGGGACGGGTGTAATGTCGGGAGGCAGTTAGCAGGTCTCAGGGCAGGGTTGAGCATGTGAGTGTCCTTCCCATCCTCAGACCTGGGGGGGGGCGTGATACTTGGGGAGAGTGGTGCTGCTCTGCTGTGTGACTTTGGGGGGGTTTCTTAACCTCTCTGAGCCTCGAAATCTGGACCCCTAAAGCTGGGACGGCTCATTCATTCCACCAAATGACCGTTTTCATTGCCTAGAATGTTCCAGGGACCGTGTTAGGTGCTGGGGACCTCGGTGATGCACGAGGCCCATTGGGGCTGTGCTCTCGGGGAGCTGGTGTGGTTTTAGGGGGGACAGGAGGGAATCGCTGCAGGTGAATGAAGCAGGAGGATACGTGCCGGGAGGGGCACGGGTAGGGGCAGACAGTGACACGGAGTGCCCCCCACCCCCTGAGAATCGGGCAAGAGCGTTTCCAGCCGGGGAGAGGCAAGCGTGGAGGCCCTGAGGTGGGAAGATGTGGCGAGGTTGGGTATGGGTGGAGGGCTGGGAGGTCGGTGAGTCCCGGGCGGGAGGGCGGGGTGGAAAGGCTGAGGGGGCTTGGATCCCTGCACCCAGGGAGAGGCCCCGGGGAGGACGGCAACGGTGAGCGGCCTGTGCCGCGGTTGCTGCCTGGAACCACTTTGTTCCGATCTGATTCCCGCAGCGTTCGATCCCCGTTCAGTGGCTTTGGGTGTGTTCCCAATGGCACAGCTGCCACGAGTCTCCCGTGGATCTCGCCCCTCATCCCGAAAGGGGACCCTGTCCCCCTGGGCCACCAGCCCCACTCCCTCTCCCCGACAGGCCTGACAGCCGCTAATCTGCTTTCTGTCTCTGTGGATTTGCCTGTTGGGGACGTTTCATGTAAATAGAATTATGCAGCATGTGGCCTTTTGTGACTGGCTTCTTCCCGTGAGCATCCTGTCTTTGGGGTTCTTCCGTGCTGCATGCAGCGTGTGTCGGTGCTTCGTCCCTTTTTTTAAAAAGTTTGTGGACAAGTGTACAGAATATAAGATGTGTGGTTGTAACCCCCTGTTACAATTATGATACAATTGTAACTTGTAACTGTGTACAGAATATAAAATGTACAGTTGTAACCCCCGTTACAAGTTAATTGTAACTTGTTACAATTGTAACTTGTAACTTATAACTGCGCAAGTTAATTCAGGGCGTTAAGTGCACACACAGCGACCTACGGCCAGCCGTGGCTCCATCCGTTGTATGGCCGGGTGACGCTCCGCCGTGCGGGCCTGCCCCGTTTCTGTCCGCCCCTCTGTCCGCGAGCACGTGGGCTGTTTCCACTTCGGCTGTGCAAGTCGTGCTGCAGGGGGCGGGGGGGGGCGCTTGCGTCCATGTTCTCCACGGACCTGTGTCTCCGTCTCCCTGGGAGCGGAGTGGCTGGGTCGGGCGGTGACTCTCTGTTTATCCGTCCCAGGAAGGCAGCTGTGGCCGCCCGTGGAGCGGGCAGGGGCTGAGTGGCGACTGTGGACGTCTGGGTCACGGCAGGGGGTGATGTCTGAGCAGGGGTGGCCGGGAGTGGGTGGGTTTCGGTGGCATTTCAGCAGTGGAGCTGCCCGGATGTGCTGGTAGGATGGACGCTGGGGGGGGGAGGAGGTTGGGGTCGTGTCACCTGCTGGCCAGAGGATCGGGACACGGGGCTCCCCTTGGGACTGCTCCAGCCTGCAGCACCTGAGCCAGATGGAGTCCCAGGCATGGCACGGCCAGGGCTGCAGGGAGGAGGGCGCCCTCCTTGTCCAGCCCTGCGAGGCTGGTGGCTCTGCACAGCACGGGCGGGAGTGAAACAGGTCCCCGGGCACGGCGCCAGGGTGGCTCAGGTCAGCGGAGCTCGGAGCCCGCCCCCAGTCCTGGCTTTGGCACCATCTGCCTCTGTGCTGGCTGCTTCGACTGTCTGGTGCCATCTGCAGCCTCAGCGCACAGGCGGGCGGCCCGGGCTGCTCTGCTGGGAGGACGGGCGCGGCCCTCCCCATGGCGCCGCCTGCCTCCCCTCCCTGAAAACCCCGGCCATCCCGGCACCATCCCAGCTGTGGGCTGCACACTCCACTGCAGCAGGCCAGATGGCGGCTCTTAAAAGGCATTTGTCCACCTCATGACCCCTGGGACCTGTGCGTGGGACCTTAGCTGGAAGCAGGGTCTCTGCACCTGCAATTAAGGTGGGAATCTGGAGATGAGATCAGCCTGGATGTCAGGTGGCCCTAAATCCAGTGACGGGCGTCCTTATAAAAAGAGGGCTGGGCACAGGGACACAGGGGAGGAGGTCACGTGACAGTGGAGGCAGCCATTGGAGTGATGTGGCCACAAGCCAAGGAGCCCCCAGCAGCTGGGAGGGGCGGGAAGGCTCCTCCCCTAGAGCCTCCAGAGCACAGTGGCCTTGATTTTGGATTTCTGGCCTCCTGAACTTCGAGGGAATAAATCGCGCCCCCCCCCCCCCAGTTTGTGGTCATTTGTGACAACAGCCACCGGAACCTCCCCGGCCCCTGCACCTGCGACGGATCTTGCAGCGCCGGGTACCCTGTGGAGACCACCCTGGGATGGGGGTCCCAGGGGCGCCCGCAGACGCGCACCGAGGCATCTGCGCGCAACTGCGGGGGAGGGGCAGGGCACAGCGTGAGAATCTGCATCGCATCCTAAGAGTGGGGGGCGGGAGATGGGGTGACCAGAGGCTTCTCCAAGAGGAAGGGAAAAATTTGTCCCCTACACCCAAGTATTCCTGCCCCCTGCTCAGCACCACAGGGCTTTCACTTAGTCCCAGATTCTTAGTGCTCAGAGAGTACGTGTCCTCTTTTGCATCTCACGGATGGGGAAACTGAGACCCACAGCGCTGTCCCAGCTGGGAAGAGGCAGAGCCGCCCTTGAGCCCCGGGGCGACCATGCGGCCACGAGTCTGAAACAAGGAGTTAAAAACACAAACTAGGCCAGGCGTGGCGGCTCATGCCTGTCATCCCAGCACTCTGGGAGGCCAAGGTGGGAGGATCGCTTGAGGCCAGGAGTTTGAGACCAGCGTGAGTGAGAGCCAGACCCTGTCTGTTCAAAAAATAGAAAAATTAGCCGGGCATGGTGGCGCATGCCTGTAGTCCCAGCTACTCGGGAGGCTGAGGCAGGAGGATCGCTTGAGTCCAGGAGTTTGAGGTTGCTGTGAGCTATGATGATGTCACAGCACTCCAGCCCAGGTGACAGAGTGAGACCCTGTCTCAAAAAACAAACAAGCCCACACACACAATCTAGACCCTTCTGTTGCTTGGCAGAGTACCCTTGGCCCCGCTGCGGCCTTGGTTTCTTTTGTGTGACTCGGTTTCCTGAGCTAAAACCTGTGTTTCTCCTGCAACCTTGACCTGGGAGCCGTCGCTTTCAGACATTAACCATCGTGGTCTTGGAGGCGGTGGCCGTGTGGCGCCGTCACGGGAACCTCTGTGCATGGCCCAAGGTTCTTCTCACGTCTGCCAGGTCTGGACTAGACTGAGCACCACTTTCTCCGTGGCCAGCACAGAAGCAGCTTCTCGGTCCCGATCTGATGGTCACCATCGGGAAGGAGCTGCCTCCAGGGTGACCCAGCCCTGTTCCCGGCCTTCCCGTGCCTGCATCCCCACGGGCCCCGGGGGCTCTCCTGAGAACTGTCCATGGTCGTGTCTAGCCAGGAGGCAGATCTTAGAACCACATAGTGTCTTTTTTTTTTCTTTCACTTTTTAAAAGATGGAGTTGAAATTCACACAAAATTAACCATTTTAGTACAGGGTTTACACTGTATTTAGTATACAATTCACACCACCTCTGTCTACTTCCGGCACATTCTCATCTCCCCGAAAGGAAGCTGTGTCTCCATCAGCAGTCACTCCCCTTATCCCCTCCTCCAGCCCCTGGCGGCCACTGATCTGCTTCCTGTGTCTGTGGATTGGCCTGATCCGGACATGTCACATCAGTGGAGTCACACACGGCGTGGCCTTGGTGTCCGGCTTCTCTGCTCAGCAGCAGGTTTCCGAGGTGCATCCACGTGGTAGCAGGCGTTGGAGCTTCCTGCCTTTCCGTGGCTGAGTGACGTCCGGTTGCATGGCTGGGCCACGTTCTGTTTATCTGTCCGTGCGTCGAGGGCCGTCCGGGTTGTTTCCACCTTTTGGCTCCTGAGCATCGCGCTGCCGTGAACAGTCATGTGCAAGGGTTTGCTTGAGTCCCCGTTTTTAGTTCTTTCGGGCAGATACCTGGGAGTGGAATCGCTGTGCGTAGTGACGCAGGTAGGTGGCAGGTGTTCAGAGGGTGGTCAGGGTGTGCAGTGGCCGGGCCACCTGCTCTGGGCAATCTAGGAGGGCTTCCTGGACCTGCAGGGGGTGTGGCACCGGGAGTGGCGGGGCTAGGTGAGTACGGGCACAGGTCGCCGGCTGGGAGCCCTGCGGCTTCTCCCCCGGTGGCTTTGTCACTTTCCTGACTGCGACCCACGGATAGAAATCCCGTTTGTCATGGCTTCCCAGTACCAAACATGCAGTCAAAACAAAATTTATCAAGGAGGCCAACCCTTACTGTGTGTAGGCATGTTAATGTCTGTTCTGTTTGTTTTGTTTTGCGTGAGACACGGTCTTGCTCTCTTGCCTAGGCTGGAGTGCAGTGGCACGATCATAGCTCACTCTGACCTCCAACTCCTGGGCTTAAGGGATCCTCCCCCTCAGCCTCTCAAGTAGCTGGGACTACAGGCAGGCACGTGCCACCACACCAGGCTAATTAAAAAAACTGTTTTTTAGAGATGGGGGTCTTGCTGTGTTGCCCAGGCTGGTCTCGAACTCCTGGCCTCAAGTGATCGTCCCGCCTTGGCTTCCCGTTGTGCTGGGATTACAGGTATGAGCCACCACGCCCAGCACTGTCCTGTTTAATAAAAAGTGTCAGTTGGGGCCAGGTGTGGTGGTGCACACCTGTTGTCCCAGCTGCTTGGGAGGCTGATGTGGGAGGATTGCTTGAGCCCAGGAGTTGGAGGCTGCAGTGAGCTGTGATCACACCCATGCACTCTAGCCTGGGTGACAGAGTGAGACCCTGTCTTAGAAAAAAAAAATACGCCAGTTTGGACCCACTGAATCGATATCGTAACTCACCAATCTAAGGCTCCGCAAACTATGCCAATTTTTGCGAATAATGTTTATTAGAGCACAGCCATGCCCGTGCCTTTACGTGTCTGTGGCTGCTTTTCTGGGACTACAGCAGAGTCTCATTTGGCAGAGGCCGTATGGCCCATGGAGCTGAAGATGTTTACCATCTGGCCATTCGCAGAAGGACTGTGTGGCCTCCGTGCCTGAGGGTCTTGCCTGCAGTTTGGACCCGCTGACTTAGGGCAGCAACGCAGGTTGGCTGGAGTGCAGGGGGTGGTTAGGGAGGGCAAGGCAGGTGGTGCTTCTCTCGCCTTTGGGGGCCTCCGAACCACTGGAGAGTCGAGGGATGCAGACCCCCTGGCTCCCCATGATTAATTCTGCTCCCAAAGGTCCGGGGTAGGGGTTGGCCTTTCAAGTGGGGGGCTGGGCACCCGGCTCACCTAGGACGGTGCCAGGTGGCAGAGGTGGTCAGCCTCGGGCATCGGGGGAGCTGGCTGCCTGGGCCTGGGTCGATGGCACGGTGGTTGTCGTTGGACCAGACAGCCGGGGAAGGTCTTCCCTGCTGCCGTCCGCAAGGTTGGCACGGCTCCGAGGGACCCCACCTTGGCCAGTCTTATCCCCGCTCGGCCTCTCGGGCTCCTGTCTCTGAGGTGGGCCTTCCTGTCCTTGCGCTCAGGGCTGGTTACGCCAGGCAAGGGCCCGGGGCTGAGAGCCGCCCGGTGGCGCTCCTTGCCGGGGGCTTTCTGGTTCCAGCTGGGGGTCCCGTGAGCCACATCAGGGGCAGCACCTCAGGGGTCAGGATTTGAGTCCTCGGTGCTGGTGATTTCTTTTTAAATGGGACCCTCTGTAAATCGCCATGAGGACGTCAGGCACGGGGGGTCTGGCCTGGGCAGAGACCGGCCTGGGCGAGCCTGGCCCAAGTGCAGCGCCAAGGAGCGTAGCTCGCTCCGTGCAGATTGGTCTGCCCCTGAGGGGCCACTGGCAGCGTTTGGGGACATTTGTGGCTGTCATGACTGTGGGGGGGTTGCTACTGGCACTGAGTGGGCAGAGACCAGGGATGCTGCCGGCACCTCACATATCTCGTGTTTGTCCCGGGGGTGCGTGTGCGCACTGGGCTCCCCAGGGCACGGGCCTGCAAGGGGCCCCACCTGGGAGTCCCTGGGCCCCCTGCAGGAGGGCGGAGGGTGCAGTGGCTTAAGGTGTGCCGGGCAAGGGGGATGCCCCGGGGTGTCCAGGAGGTAACAGTGACAGGGTTTACTGGGAGGGCGTGTGCGGCTCCCAGGCCACAGCGTGGGAGCCAGAGACGTGGGGAGCAAGCCTAGGAGAGTCCTGCCCCGCCTTGGAGCTCGCGGGGGGGGGGGGCAGACACCCTCTGTCTCTGGCCAGGGCGCGTCTCTGGCCCCCTGCCCTCCATGGTGCGCGTCTTGCGTGACCCCAGGGCAGGGAAGGGTGCCCTGCCGCAGCCAGGAGTGGCCGTGGAGCCACCCGCCGGCTGGGGGTCCAGGTGTGCAAACACGGAAGCCACCGCGCATGCCGAGGGCCAGGGACGCAGAGAGAGTCAATATTTATTATCTGCCAGACGGAAATGACTCTTGGCCAGGGCCTCTGCCCGGGGTTCTCGGGTGGGCGCAGGATGGGCAGGGCCCCACAGCCGGCCTCAGCCTGCTCCCTGCTGCACGCTGGGTGGGATGGGGCCCGGGTGTCCCCTCTGGGCTCTGCTGCCTCTTCGGTGAACGGGGGTCGCGGTGGTCTCTGCCTCATCAGGTGGTGGTGAGACTTGAGCGGGTTAAGGCGTGTTGTGCATTCACATGGGGGTGTGCACACAGCACACTCGGGGCGGGGGCACTGGGCAGGCATACAGCCGGCGCTCAGCAGGCGCTGGGGTCTGACCTCCCCGAGGAGAGGCCTGTCTCTGGCCCCAGAGCGGGAGGGTGGCCTGGCTGTCCTGCGGCTCTGACCTTGCTGAGCTGGCTCTGAGTCTGTGCTGACTCGCGTGGCCCGTTCTGGGGGACCCTCGGTGGGACAGGCCGAGGACAGTGTGGGCTCCCGAGCAGCCCCGTGAGCACCCGGAGGGAGAGCGTGGGAAGTGCTCGGGTGGCCCGATGAGGTTCCCCGTGCTGGTCAGGGGACCCCGTCCGTCGGTGTTTATGGAGCACCCACCATGTGCCGGGCCCTGGGGACGCCTTGCAGAGCAAGTGACCTGGAGACCCTGCCCTGGGGAGTGCACAGAAGAGCCCATCCCCAACGGCCCGCTGGCCCTGGCCTGTGGGGTGGAGGCCCCAGAGAGGGCTTGGAGCCTGGTCCCAGGGTGATGGGCGCCCGGGAGGGAAGGTTTTGAGTGAGGCGGTGACATGAGATTACGTTTGGCGAAGAGCCCTCTGCCTGCCGTGTGGGGACAGGCCTGGGAGGAACGAGGGCAGGAGCAGCCGGACACCTGGGAGGGGGCCGGCCCCCCCCGGGAGACGGTGGGCGCCGGGGTCTGCGGGGACATCGGGGCTCAGGGAAGGCGGACGTGCGGCCCAAGGGCAGCAGGTCATACTCAACGGCAGGCCCGACGCCCCAGGAGGGGTGGCAGGGGGACGCGTAGATCAGACGGCTGCGCCTGCTCCCCGGTGGCCCTCACGCTGAGGAAGTCAGTTCCGCAGCAGCGAGACTCTGGGTCCCGGTTTCCTACGTGACAGTCTCCCTTCTGTGTGCTTGGGTGCACCCTGCTGGTCCCAGGAGTGGTGCTCTGTGGCAGGCGTGTGCATGTGTGTGCATGTACATGCGTGTGCATGCGTGTGCGTGTGTGCGGTTCCAAGTCTGCCTGGAAAGGCAGCTTTCTTGTCTGTCACCAGTCGGGTCTGCTAACACCCTGCTCCCGTGCACCCGCCGCCCGGTCCCGCGCCCGCACACCCCATCCTGTGCTGTCCGACAGCCCATCCTGAAGACGCCCTGGAGCCTGGGGGCTCCGCATCCGGGGAGTGAAGCCTCCCTGAGAACCGCCGCAGGCTCCCCTTCCCGTCCTGCTGGGATTCGTGCTGGAGGGAAGCTCTCTGCCATGACTTTTTTTTTTTGAATAAGAAAATCATGTATGTTTCAAAACTTTGATTAAAATTGAAAACAGAGACGCCAAAGCACTTCCCGTTTCCTCTGCCTCTGGCACCGCTCACCTGGGTGCAGAGGGTGGGTGGGTGCACGCCAGCTGGTCACCCGCCCGGAAATCTCTGGGAGGAAGTGTCAGCACAGCCAGGCAGGGCGCCCGGGCCGGTTCTGCAGGGCTGGCCGTCCCATCCGTCCGCAGGCTGGGGACATGGGGAGGCTGAGCCGACGGGCAGGCGGCTGCGGAAGGGGGCCGGGGGCTGCTGCGAGGCTGCCCGGAGGGGCCCCCGTGTCCACTGCTGCTTTCCTGCAGCAGTGAAGATAAAGGCTCCCTGCCGCCCTCCTCCCTGAGCACCTTGGCTTCCGTGAGCACCTTGTCCCCTCTGCCCCCTGGGAATCCCTCTGTCCTCCCAGGCAGGCGAGTTTGGTGGCTGTAATTGGGACAGGAGCGGCTCATTAAATCATCGCAGAATAAATGTGCAGACCCTGGGGGTGATTTATGGCCCCAGCAGCCCGTCTTTGCCCCCAGGCGGCCCCTGCCTCTGCTCTGCCTGGAGCGGCTAATCCTTGCGCTGCTGGCTCAGCAAAGGCGGTGGGAGGAGCCGCGGCAGGTTGGCAGGGGGTGGGGTGCCGCCTGCCTGGGGGACTCTTGTACCCAGGATTCCTGCCCTGGGGTCCCTCTCTGTGCTCAGTTTGCCATCCCGGTAAAGGGGTCGCCGCGCAGCCGGGTGCAGAGCTGTGCCGTGGAGCAGTCAGCCGCTGGCCCAAGACCGGCAGTCGGGCAGCCGAAGGGCGGGACCCTGCCTCGCTCACCTTCATGCCATGGCCCAGCACGTGACAGGTGCTGCTCTGTGGCTTGTGAGCCATCTGTTTAGTTTCATTTGGGGGTGGCTGTTCATTTCCTTCAACTTTTTCTCTCAGGATAGTATTTTAGACTTTGTGAAGAGCTGCGAGGATGGCGCGGAGAGCCCCGACGCCCCTCGCCCAGCTTCTCACGCTGGGAACGCGCCAGGTGACCTGGGTGCGGCGGTCGAACTGGGACCTCGAGCGGTCGCGGAAACAAAGTGCCCCTTTTTCTTTTCATACTTGCTCTTTGTTTAAAATTGTGGTAAAAGACACATAACCCAGGCCGGGCGCGGTGGCTCACGCCTGTCATCCTGGCACTCTGGGAGGCTGAGGCGGGAGGATCACTCGAGGTCAGGAGATCGAGACCAGCCTGAGCAAGAGTGAGACCCTGTCTCTACTAAAAATAGAAAGAAATTAATTGACCAACTACAAATACATAGAAAACATTAGCCGGGCATGGTGGCGCATGCCTGTAGTCCCAGCTACTCAGAAGGCTGAGGCAGGAGGATCGCTTGAGCCCAGGAGTTTGAGGTTGCTGTGAACTAGGCTGATGCCACGGCACTCTAGCCTGGGTGACAGAGCGAGACTCTGTCTCAAATAAAAAAAAAAAAAAGGACACATGACACAAAGCCACCGTCTCAATCTTTCTAAGCGTGCGGTGCTGGGCCCTGCGTGCGCTCACGCTCTGGTGCAGCCGTCGCCCCCGCCCGTCTCCGGAGCTTTCTCTCCTTCCCAAACAGGGGAGTCCGTCCCTGTGGAACCCGCCCTGCTGCCCGCCCCCAGCCCTTGCCCCCCGCCATCCTGCCCTGTGTCCCTGTGAGTTTGGGGACTCTCGGGGCTTCAGAGAAGACGGCGTCTGTCCGTGCGCATCTGGCTTGCTCCGCTCAGCCTGACGCCCTCCGGGTCCACCCGCACCGCGCTCCCTCCCTTACTAGGGCTGACTGGGGCTCCGTGGTACGGACGGGCCACGCCGTGTTTATTCATTTATCCGTCGACGGACTCGTGAGCCGTGGCTATTGTGCGTAGCGCCGCCATGCACACCGGCGCACGGCTATCCCTGTGAGTTCCCACTCTGAGTGTTTTTGGGTGTGTTCCCAGACATGGGATTGCTGGATGCGTATGGCGCTGCTGTGTCTGATTTTTTTTAGGAGCCGCCACGGTGCTCTCCAGCAGCGGCCGTGCCGTTTCGCATCCCTGTCAGCGACTCCCGAGCCTTCTAATTCCTCTGCGTCCTCATCAGCGCTTGTTTTCCGGCCACGGCCGTCCCGGTGGGCGTACGTCGCCGTCGTGGTTTTGATTTGCGTCTCCTGATGAGTGTGATGTCAGCTGGGCATCCTCTGTGCTTGTTGGCCTCTTCTCCCGAGAGGGGTTTGTGCAGGTCCTTTGCCTGTCTTAAAACGAGGTTGCTTGTCTTTTGGTTGTTGGGTTGCAAGAGTTCTTTGCGTATTCTGAGTATTCATCCTTATCAGCTATACGATTTGCAAATATTTTCTCCCATTCCGTGGGCGTGGGGCCTTTCCACTCATTTGATTGTGTCCTTTGATGAACAAATGTTTTCAATTCTGGCAAAGTCCAACGTATGTGTTTTTTCTTTTGTTGCCTGCGCTTTTGGTGTTAGATCCAAGAAATCGTTGCCAAATCCAGTGTTGCGAAGCTTTTCCTCTGTTTTCTTCTCAGAGTTTTTATAGTTTTAGCATATGTAGTTTTAG
Source organism: Lepilemur ruficaudatus (assembly GCA_963574885.1). NCBI lineage: Eukaryota > Metazoa > Chordata > Mammalia > Primates > Lepilemuridae > Lepilemur > Lepilemur ruficaudatus. The sequence goes on along the minus strand of CAUYRT010090368.1, from coordinate 11,721 downwards.
TTTTATAGTTTTGGCTTTTATGGTTTTAGTTATATAGTTACAGTTTTAGTTTTATGGCCTTTGATCCGTTTTGAGTTAATTTTTGTGTATGGTGTTAGGTAAGGGTCCAACTTCGTTCTTTTTGTTTGGTTTTGTTTCTTATGGTTTTTTTTTTTGAGAAAAAGTCTCTGTCTTTTACCCAAGCGAGAGTGCAGTGGCATGATCACAGCTCACTGCAGCCTCAAACTCCTGGGCTCACTTGATCCTCCTGCCTCAGCCTCCTGAGTAACTGGGACTGCAGGTGTGCACCACCACGTCCAGCTCATTTTTAAATTTTTTTGTAGATACAGGGTCTCCATATGTTGTCTAGGCTCATCTCAAACTCCTGGCCTCCACGGATCCTCCCCCGAGACTCCCAAAGTGCTGGGTTTATAGGCATGAGCCACCATATGAATTTTAGGGTGGATTTTTTTCTGTTTCTGTAAAAAAGTTGGGATTTTGATAGGGATTGCATTGAATCTCCGTAGATCAGTTTGGGCAGTGTTGGCTGTTTCAACAGAATTAAGTCCTGTTCTCTTCCCAGCTGTGTGACTCTGGGCAAGCACATAACTGGCCCCTGCCTCAGTTTCCCCATCTGTATGTTGTGCCACGAAGGGGGTTAACCTTGTCAGTGCATGCAGAGCCTTTAGGACCAGAGCTTGTGCAGTCAGTGCTCTGAGAAGGGAGCTGTGTTTGCCGGGAGGGCTGCCTGGAGGAGGAGAGCCCCCCAGTGGGACAGGAGGGATGGATCCGAGAAGTTGGTGCCAGAGGTGGGTGGGGAGGGGAAGAGTGTTTGGGTGGAGGAGGAACAGCATGTACGGAGGCGCATAGGCCTGCAGGCGGCAGGTGGGAGGGAGCAGAGGAGAGCCAGATCCAGAGGACCCACGAGCCGCACTGTAGAACTTGGACATGACCCCAAAACTGGCTGCGGGGTGGGGCAGGGAGACCTGGGATCAGCTTTGAGTTTTAGGGAGAGCCTGAGGAAAGACGGTGAGGGGTGGCGAGGAGGGCATTCAGGGGCGGTGTGGGGCTTGGGGGCGCTCAGGAACCTTGGAGGACAGGTGACCACCGGGCCGGCTGCAGTGAGGGGCCCTGAGGGAGGAACGGGGCCACCCCCAGGAAACTTCTGCGGGGCTGGGAGGAGCTGGGGGTTGTGGGTGGGGGAATTGGGGACGGGATGAGCCTGATGAAGGGTCCCTGGGATGGAGGAGGCCCCTGGGGCATCACAGGAAACATTCTGGAAGCGGGGCCAGGGTGCCACACGGGGAGTGGCTGACAAGAAGGGGTGACACGTGAGAAGCACAGAGGCCCGAGTCCTTGGAGAGCCGAGTCTGGGGGGCCAGACAGGCTTGGGAGGGAGCAGCCTTGGTGTCCCCGGATGAAGGGTGTGGACCGAGGCGGGGGCTCCTGCGGGGCCGGCCCTTCCCTTCCTGCTGCCGTTCCCTGCAGTGTCTTCCGCGGTGGCTTGGCCCTGTCCCCAGCACTGTGGTGCTCAGATACAGGCTGCACCGTGTCTTCCTGCCCCTGCTTGGCCACGGTGCCCTCATGCCGAGGAAGGCCCAGGCCCGCAGCCGCCTGGCTGCTTCTCCCACCTGCCCCTTGCTGACCCGTCCCTGGTGGAGCCACCGCCTCCTCCCAGGCCCAGGAGAAAGGCCCTGGGGAAGGCCTCGCACCCTCGATGGGCAGACGCCTGCCCAGCGCCAGCCCTGAGCCCCGTGGCAGGCGCTGGGAGGTGCGGGGGTCCTCGGGCCGCTCCTGGAGCCCAGTGGTGCTCCCGGGCGGGGCTCGGCCTCGGAGCAGGCGCAGGTGCCGCTGGGGGTGGACGCGGCAGCTGCAAAGGCTTGGTGTTGGGGGCTGCGCTGGCCGAGGGGACAGGGCCTCCCCAGCCCGGTGCCCACAGCCCCCTGCGCCAGGGACCCCCTCCCTCTCCGACCTGCCCCTCTGGCCCCTGTCCTGCCCTTGTGGCGCCTTCTCACACCGTCCTGCCCCTCAAGCCTGTCCCTCAGGCAGGGCTCGGACATCATCCCCCGGGCCGCGGTGGGGGGTTCGTGGTGGGGCCACTGGGGCGGAGGGTGAGGCAGGAGAGGGTACCGCTTTGGTGGGAGCGGCTCAGGACCTGAGTTGGGGTCTGGATGGGAAGGAGGGAGACGTCAGGAAGAAGGGTGGGCAGCGTCTGCCTGGGGGCGAGGAGGGGACAGAGAGAGAGTGCGGGGGCCGGCCGGGGACTGCGTCTGCACGAGGCTGCGGATGGGGGGTGGGGGAACCCATGTGCCTGCTGACACCCCTGGGGCCCTCCGGGGAAGCTGGAAGTGCAACTGGGGCTCCACCTGGGAGAGATGGGGCCCTGGGACAGGTGAGGTGGGTCTCCAGGTCTCACCTGCCCTGGCTGGTCCTCCTCGTGCCTGGGTACCTCCCCACTCCGCTCTGTCCAGAGGTTGCTGGAATGTGTGACCGGGATCCGGAGCCCATCCCTGCGGTTACAGTCTGAGGGTCTATGACACCTGCCCTATGTCACCTCGCCATGGACGGGCCTCCGTTGCCATGCCGCCTGCCCTACGCTGGTGCCTCGGTCCTGCCTGCTCTCTGCGCGAGGGACTGTGCCGCGGGAAGGCAGTTAAGGTCTCTCTGGGCTGAGTCCTTCCAGTGGCTCTGGTCACACTCAGGGTGGGGGCCCACGAGGCTTGGCTCTGTTGAGGCCCCCCGGTCCCCGCCATCCCGCCCTGCCACCGTGTGAGCTGGTGCAGCTCCTCCCGGGCTGGCTCCCCGGGCCTGGACGCCCGCCCAGGCCTCCTGTCCTGCTGGCTGGGGGCAGTGCCTGGCCAGCGGACCCTTCCTGGAGGGGACCAGTCCTGCCGGACATGCAGAATTTTCTGAGACTGCTGGAGGGTGGAGCCGCGCCAGTGTGAGCCAGCGTAGAGCTGACCCCTCCATGGGGGCTGTGGGTTGGGGTGTAGTGAGGCCGCTCCGCCAGGCACTCCTGACTCTCGAGAAAGTCTGTCCCCAGGCCTTGCCACCGATCCTCTGTCTTAGCTCCCGTCCCACCCCACGGCGTCCCCTCCCCAGGGCTCTGCAGGCGTCTGGGCATCGGGCGTCCACTTGGGCTATGGCCGCGAATGGTCAACTGCTGAATTTCCTGAGGGGCTGGCTCAGGGCGAGACCCGCATTCCAGGCTCCGCATGCCCCACCTAGCTCCCCTGAACCTTGCCGTCTTCTTGGGGAGGGGACTTCTTGTAGAAGTGGGGGGTCCTTCCCTCCAGGCGTGGAGTCAGGCCGAGCAGCTGCCATGCCTGAGCCAGGGGCCGTAGGGACGAGTGGGCCTTGGTGTCCCCGGGCCTGAGCTGTGGCCCTGGGTCTGCAGCCCGCCGGGCGTGCCCAGGGCCAGCTGGGACATGGGGCCTAAGGGCACCGATGCTGCTGAGCCTCTCTGTTCCTGGGGGTGGGACGGGGGAGCCAGCCAGGAACCCCAGCCCCAGGTTGCTGGCACTTCTGGCATTTCAGGAGAAGCCAGCAATTCTGATGTTTAAGTTAATTAAAAAAAAAAAATGTAAAATTTGGCCACCATTTTGCATTTTTTAAAAAATGCTTCTCAGATCTCGGGAAGGCCGCAGCTGGGGCCGGCCAGCCTCCCCCTGCTTGCCAGGTTCCGGGCTCTGACATGGGCCCGTTGGCTCGAGGGCCTCTGGGTTGCAGCCGGTGGGGCGGCCGTCCCTCCCCTGGGGGTCCCGGGTGGTCCTGCCTGTTCCTGGCTGTTCTGGGAGGGCGTGCCGGGGGCGAGGAGGCGCAGGCTGGCAGGCAGCGTTCCTCTTCCTCATATATGTGTGGGGCTGCGGTGGCTTCCTCGTCAGATGGCCCCGGGCTGGGCCACTTTGGGCCCCCCACCCACTCCTGCACTGTCAGAACCTTGGGGACGCTTTTTGTTTTCCTTTGTTGTTTTTTATCTAGGGTATTATAAAACACACGTAACATAAAACTAGTTGTTTTTGAGACAGAAACTTGCTCTGTCGCCCAGGCTAGAGTGCCGTGGCATCTTCACAGCCCACTGCGACCTCCAACTCCTGGGCTCAAGCGATCCTCCTGCCTCAGCCTCCCAGGTAGCTGGGACTACAGGCATGCACCACCAGGCCCGGCTGATTTTTTCTATATATTTTTAGTTGGCCAATTAATTTCTTTCTGTTTTTAGTAGAGATGGGGTCTCGCTCTTGCTCAGGCTGGTCTCGAACTCCTGAGCTCAAATGATCCTCCCACCTCGGCCTCCCAGAGTGCTGGGATTCCAGGTGTGAGCCACTGCGCCTCGCCCTCTAAAAGTAGCTGTTTTAAAGTGTACAATTCAGGGGCATTTAGTACATTCCCAATATTTTGCCACCGCCACCTCTATCTCGTTGTAGAACAGTTTCTTCTGGAAAAAAAGCCCCAAAAGGCGAGCCCACCCCTGCCTCTACCCTCCTCCCTTGGTCCCTGACAGCCACCAGTTTGCTTTCTGTGTCCGTGGACCTGCCCGATCTGGACACTGCACGTCAGTGGAGTCACACAGCACGTGGCCTTCCATGTCTGGCTTCTTTGTTCACCGTCGTGTTTTCACGGGTCATCCGTCATGATTTAGTGTGTGTCAGTGAGCCGTTCCTTTTCGTGGCTGCGTGATATTCCCCTGCGTGCTGGACCGTGTTGTGTTTATCCATTTTTCCATCCACGGACGCTTGCGTCGTCTCCACTGTCTGGCTGTCGGGCGTCGAGCCGCTGTGGACATGCGTGTGTGAGGAATTCCGCGAACCCCGTCTTCAGTTCCCTCGGGTCCGTACCAAGGGGTGGAATTGCTGGGCTCTGCGGTACCTCTGAGTTCGACTCTCCCTGGAGCCACTGGTCTCTCTCTCCAGGGCAGGAGTGTCTGGTTTTGCAAACGTTCCCCTCCGCCTTCCCTGTCGCACCCCTGCCCTGAGAGCCGGGGCTGCACCCTGTCCCTCCTACCCCACACTCCTGATTTTATCAGGCCCATGATGACTTCATAGCCTCGAGGTTTGCGGCGTTTATGTGAGGCTCCCGGAGGGGTGAGGCTCCCTGCCAGCTGGTCTCAGCTCGGGCTCCGGTGGCTCCCGCTGGCTGGGACTCCCGCCCTGGTCCGTCGGGAATGTTCTTTTTGTCCGTGTAGAAGCAAAGGCCCGAGGATGTTGAGTGGGGCGCCCAGGCCGGAACCCCTTTCTGCACACCGGCCCGCACTGGGAGGGCTGACGGCCTGAGAGGCCGTGCAGAGGTGGGAGGCGCCAGGAGGTAGCTGGGGGCGGGGGCTACGCCCAACCACCCATGCAGCGTCTGTGGGGGTGAGCCCTGCGCACCCAGGGACACGACCCCCGGCACTGTGTCCGAAGCCAGGGTCAGAGTTGCCCCAGAAACCACCAGGGAGTAGCATAGCCCGGTTTCCAGGGAGACGTCGGAGCGTGTGCAGTCATGAGGCCTTGTCCCCCGTGGGTCTGCGCGGCCTCACTGCGCCCACCTGGTGTTACCTTTGCAGCAAAACTGACGCTCACTGAACGGGCAGGGGCAGCCTCCTGTCCGCCGGTCAGGCGCGGCGCCGGCCGGCTCGCCGTACTGGCCACGAGGGTCTCTCCAAGCTTTCTGGTTCCAGGGTGGCAGGTTAGGCGTCGAGCCGTTGTTCCCAGCCCTCCTGCTGCGTCCTGCTGCCCACACCTGGACGTCCCAGGCCCTCCGCCGGCCGTTTGGAGGGCTCTCCTGCTCCCACTGGGCTCTGGTGCCCGCAGCGCCCGGCCTGGGCCTCGGGGAGGGTCTCCGCCCCCGTTTGGGGACAGGTCCCCCCACGAACGACGACAAACCTGGTGGCTTAAAACGATTTATGCTCTCGCAGTTCCGGAGTCCAGAAGTCCAGAGTCAGGGTCTCTCTTTGCCTCTTCCTGCTCCCGGCGGCGCCAGGCCGTCCTTGGCCGTGGCTGCTTCGTTCCAGTCTCGGCCTCCGTTTCTCGTGGCCTCCTCCCTGCCCCTGTCCCCTTCCCCTCTAAGGACACCACCATTGGGTCGGGCCCACCGACTCGAGTGTGGCCTTATCGAAACTCATTTCCAAATAAGGTCCCTCTCCCTGTGCGGGGTGTCTGGAGCTGGACGTACGATTTCGAGGGTGTGTCCCACGACAGGTGAGTGATGTGTGGAGGTCCCCACGTCTGGCCCCGTGGCCCCGGGGACTTACCTGCCCTTCCTCCCCTGCGGCCCCTCAGCACGTCAGCGTCACGATTCTGGCGTTGCTGGCATCACGTCCTGGAACAGAGCGCCGCCTGCAGGCGCAGGTGGGCCCCAGGGCCTGGCCTCCCTCAGAGTGGGCCTGAACTTCCCGCAGCCTGAAATCCACCGCTGTAAAGTGAACAATTCTGCGGCATCTGGTACATTCACGATGCCGTGCGACCATCCCTCTATCTAGTTCCAGAACATTCTCGTCACCCCCAAAGGAAGCCCCATTTCTATTCACAGCTATTCCCCCTCCCCCCCTCAGCCCTGGCAGCCTCTGGTCCCCTTTCTGTCTCCGTGGACTCGCCTGCTCTGCACACGTCCGTCCGCGGACTCGGACACAGCGTGGCCTGTCGTGTCTGGCTCCTCTCGCTCAGTGGCGTGTTGCGAGGTTGTTCCAGGTTGTGGCAGGGGCGGGGCTCCGCTCCTGTTCTTGGCTGCGTAGTATTCCTGCATGGTGTGGGTGGGCCGCCATTTGGCCCTTCATCGGTGGACACATCCTCGGGTGTCCCCGCCTCCTGGCAGTCTTGGTTGCGCGGCTGCGAACACTGGACATACAAAGTCTGCGCGGACGGATGTTTTTATCTCCTCAGGGCGTCCCCCTGGGCCCCGTGGAAACTCGGGGTTCCCTCGTTGCGGAGCCGCCAGACGGCTTGTGTCCGTTTCAACGGGGGTGGAAACCTGCGGGTGTGTTTGAGACGGGAGGGCGACGCGATGTGAGCCCAATTGATAAAGGAAAGGAAGGCGTCTGTCAGTGACGCGGGGGGTCGAGGGGGTCCAGGAGGAGGCCGTGTGGGTGTCCGGGCGCAAGACGGCACAGGCTGGGACTGGGCAGGCGGCTGCCGTGAGCCCTGGAGGTCGAGCTGCTGGGACTTGACCGTGGGAGCCACAAGGCGGGGGACAGGAGCAGGGGCGGCTCCGGCCCTCGGCCCTGCTTCCGCTGCCCTGGAGGTGGTGGGGGCAGCCCTGGCCGGCACGCCCCGCTCCGGTCCCGGCCCCTTCCTGCATGTAGTCTGAGCACCGCCGGGCGGCCTGAGCATGCTGCACGATGCTCCCAGCCCAGAGTGTGGGCTGAGCGTGGCAAGGCCGTCCCCGAGGCCTGGTGCGGGTGCCAGCCAGGGCCCAGTGGGGGTCTCGGGGCCTGGGCTGAGGGCGGCTGCGGGGTAGCGGGTAGGCGCTGGCGGGCCGGGGATCTGGCCTCGCAGACCGCAGAGTGACTTTCCGTGTTGTTATGTAACTCCACAGTGGAGCCATGTCTTAAAAATGGAGCATAGAAGCTATTTTGGGCCCGTGGTAACGAGGGCATCTCGCTTTGTCTTATCTCCCCGCGGCCCCTGCCGTCCTGGGGGGAAGGCCGCGTGCAGGGAGCTGCTCAGAGAGGCCGGCTCGGCCCGGACCCCGAGCCAGGCCCCGCGCCGGCGGCGGGCAGATGCCGTTCCCGAACCGTCTGCTCCGCGCTGGCTGCAGGCGGCAGATGGCGGGGCCGGGCGGCTGACCCCCATGCGAGTGGGGCCGGCCTCCGCCGCCGCTGCCACCGCGTCTGGGATCTCGCTTCCCCGAGGTTAGGTCAGGCACCTGTCAGAAACTGGGCCTGATGTTTTCAAGACGGGCATGGGCCGGCGCGGGGGAGGCCTCAGACACGGCCCTGTGGGCGGCGCCGGGCTCCGTGCCCGGGACCGAGGGGCCGCTCGCGGGGAGGCAGCCCCTGTTCCGAGTGGCCGGCCTCCCTGGCCGGTGATGAGATTTTAAATTGAACTGTGAAGGATCGGTCCCCCCGGCAGCCACAGACAGAGACGTGGGCTCGCATGTTCCAGAAGCCCAATGTGCATCGGGGGCGTGTTGGGAGACAAGATGGAGAAGGTGCCTTCCGGAATACTCCCTCTCCCTGCCTGCGTCCCCTACGGCGTGTGTGCATAGGCCTCGGTCCCCCCAGGTCCTGCAGCCGCCGTGACAACCGACCACAGCCGGGCCACTCGCGACAGGGCTGCGTCCCGTGGAGGTGTCGGCAGGGCCGGTCTTCTCTGGCGGCCCCACGGGAGGGTTCTTCCCCCCGGTGTCTGTGTCTCCCTGTCGTCTAAGGACACTGGTCGTTGGATTTGGGGCCTCCCTCCCCCAGGTCCCGTAACCGATGACATCTACAAAGACCCTCCAGGCAAGGCCGTGCTCACAGATGGAGGTGGGACGTGGCTTGTGTTTCTGGGGGACACGCAGGCAGCTCCCCGAAGACCCTCCACCAGGTCCGTCCTCTCCAGCCCTCGACAAGGGCCCCGGCTTCCCGGAAGTCGGCCCGAGAGGCCGGGGATGCACACGCTACCCCGAGCCTGAGGCTGCCGGTGCCGTCCACGGGGTGCGGGGGGTTATGCGCCGTCTGGGCGTGAGCTGTGGGTTTGGGGTCACACGCCGCAGGCCCCTCACGCCCGGGCATCGGTCACTGAGTCCGGATTCGGGGGGACGGGGCTCCTCGTGGTGGGTGTGCCTCGTGTTAGCGGGAAGACCTCAGAGCGCTGGGAGGCGTTGGCCGGTATTTCCTGCCTGACTGTCATCTGTTTGGGGGCTGAGCAGGAGGCTCGGAGCCCTGTGCTCTGATGGCCAGGGGGGCCTGCGAGCAGGGGAGGGGTGCGCTGGCTCCAGACGGTGCGGGACAGCCCGAGGTCTGGTGCCTGACGTGTCCTTGCGGCCTCTCCAGCCGTGGGGCAAAGGGCAGGGGCCTGCCACGCCTGCGAGGCCCAGTGTGGGCCGGTGGGCTCAGGGCCCCTCGATGGGGGAGTGTTCATGGCGATGGCACCTGCCGTCCCCCTAGGCAGCAGCAAGGCTCGGACGACCCTCTGTGATACGTTTACGAGGAGCACGGAACCTCCCGGGACAGAACCACGACGTCCACGCACGTGGTCCCGTGGGCCGAGCGGGGGCCTGGTCCCCCAGGGCGTCAGGTGGGCGTGGTAGGGCGGCCGTGGCGCCTTCCCTCTGCAGATGGCGAGGCCATGGGAGGGAGCGGTGAAGCCCGCGGGATGGGGCGTATGGGTGCCTGGCGTGTTCTCCGGGCTCGCTGGGACTCAGTTTCATTTTCACGTTAAAAGAAAGAGGTAACTGGGCGGTCTCTGCGCGTGGGAGGGATTCCATGATGAGTGACATCACAGATCGAGGGGTCTCGGGGACACCTGTGTCTCAGCCCTGCCCACCCCCTGCCCTGGCCTCAGCTTCCCCCAGGCAGGCGAGGCTAGGAATGGTGAGGCCGTGCGCGTTTCTTGTGGCTGCTGGAGCAGATACCACCGCCTGGGGGGCTCAGAGCAACAGGAGTTGCTTCTTTCCCAGGGCTGGGGGTCTGAAGCCAGGGTGTCGGCGGGGAGCCCTGGGGAGGACCCCTCCTCGTCTCTTCCGGTGCCTGGGGGCTCCCGGCGTCCTTGGCTCGGCCACCGCCCTCCAGTCCCTGCCTTCTGTTCCGTCTCCTGGAAGGAGACCAGTCGTTAGATTTAGGGTCCCCTTGGATAGTCCAGGATGGTTTCTTCATCCGCAAAGACCGTTTTTCAAAATCAGGTCACACTCTTGGGTTCCAGGGGTGAGGACGTGGACAGGATGTTTTGGGGACACAGCCCTACACCACCCTGTTCCTGAGCTCACCGCTCTGAGCGTGCGACGGCTCCTATGTGTGGCGGGCTGGGGCACAGGTGGGGTCACCTTCGTCGTTGCCCTTGTCAGTTCCCTAAAGCCTCCGACGCCCAGCCCCCCACCCAGGTCCCCACCCAGGTCCCCGGCCCGTGGCCCCACCAGGGAAGGTCCTCACCGTGGGAAGCCTGCCTGGAGCTGGGGTGCCCCTTTTCATCCCCTGCGTGCACCTGGGCCGACCTCGGGGGTGCCCAGTGTCCTTTCTTCTCAGCCCTCTGGACCGATGTCCTTAAGTGTGACCCGCTCACTGCCCAGTGCCCCCACCCCCGGTCCTTCCTGGCCGTGGGCACGGGGGCCTTCCTCTCTGACCTCCGACCCGGGCGAGGCCCCTGCACCTCAGCGCCCCCGTGGCCCATCTCGGACATTCCTCTCGTGGCCTCCAGGGCGTGCCCCCATCCTCATGGAACCTGTGCCGTCGGCACCGTCACCTTGGCGAGCTTTTCGGGTTCAAGCCTGTCTCAGTCGTGGAGAGGAGGTACCGGGGTCTTCCGTCCTCCTGCCCAGAGCTCAGGGCCTCCACCACCCTCCTGAGTGGAGGACGGGGCGGCCGGCCCGGCCATGCCCGTGCACGGGGGCCTCAGTCAGCACTGGGGAAGGGTGGGGCTGGGCCCGAGCCCCGCACTCCTGTGGCCCCCAGACCGCTGGCTGGATGCCTCCCTGGTCTCAGTCCGGTTCCTCCCCCGTCTCCTTCTCTCCGGCACGGCCTGTGCATCTTCCTCTCCTGGCGCGGCATCCGCTTGGGCCCCTACTTGGTGTGGAGGGGTCCTCTCCCGCCCGTGTGGCACTTCTGGGGCTGCCCAGCCCCCCTCTGGGCAGTCGCTGGGAAGGGGGCAGCCTGTGCCCACATGGCTTTATCCTGGAGACATTCCAGAAAACGCCCCAGAGGGCCGCTCCCCGCGGGCCATGTCCAGAGCCGGCGCGGGACGTGGCGGCGTCTCTCCTCCCGGTTCCCGTGCCGTGTCCTCGATCTTCTCCGGAGTCGAGGCCGTGCCCTGGAACGGCTTCCAGCTCCTTGCTCTCCCAGCTCGTGACGCGGGAACGGCTTTGTGCATGAATCTGCGTTTTGGACGACTTCCCTCAGGAGCTTCCCAGAAGTGGGATTACTGGGTCAGAGGATAAGGAGGCTGCGCGGGCTCTCGGCGGCCGCTGCCAGATGGCTCTGCCGACGCGACCGGCCACCTGCCTCCCGGAGTCCTGGTCCTTTCTGCCCCCGCGGAGCTGTGCTGGCTTCGCTTCGCCCCATGGCACCCCCAGGCAGGGGAAACCACGGCTTGCGCCTTGGGCTTATGCCTCCCTGGGACCGAGCGTGGGACTGGAGGTGACTTGGGATTTGGTGGCTGAGAGGGTTGAACACGGTCCACTGAGAAGCTCATGTCCACCCAGAGCCTGTGAGTGTGACCTCGTTTGGAAATACGGTCTCTGCGGAGTTCATGGAGCCGGGATGAGGTCACCGTGGAACAGGGTGGGCCAGGCATGGGGGCGCAGTTCAGGTAGGAGGAGTTCCAGACCAGCCTGGCAACATAGCAAGACCTGGACTCTACAAAAAATTGAAAAATCAAGGCCGGGCGCGGTAGCTCATGCCTGTAGTCCCAGCACTCTGGGAGGCCGAGGCAGGTGGATTGCTCAAGGTCAGGAGTTCGAAACCAGCCTGAGCAAGAGCGAGACCCCCGTCTGTACTAATAATAGAAACAAATTAATTGGCCAACTAAATATATATAGAAAAAATTAGCCGGGCATGGTGGCACATGCCTGTAGTCCCAGCTACTTGGGAGGCTGAGGCAGAAGGATCGCTTGAGCCTAGGAGTTTGAGGTTGC